>JASCZI010151315.1:19936-42104 GCA_036250425.1 Stylosanthes scabra
AACGGGCACTGCAGATCTCCATGTATATATCTCTCGATGTGATCGCATCCACTCTGGGATAAGGGCTTGCATGCCAGGGCCATAGTATGGAGTCCAGCGAAACTATTTAACAAAAAAAACATTTCAGTAAGCCATGTTGCATTGAGGAAATATCAGCTACTACTAGATGAAAATACCAATCGCATTAGGTCATGAATACCTGGTCAACAGTCACCCTGTCTAGCCGAGCGCGCCACTGTAATAGCCTACCCTCCTGCTGATCTCGATCCGTCTGCTGATATCCGATCAACCTGCCCATCAGTTACAAATAGAACATAATTTAATAGCCATTAGAAACATTAGAACAGAACATAACAACTAACAGCAGGGCTGAATCTTTCGCTATTAAACAAACCTCTCTGCCAACGGCCATGCATCCACATGAAGTGCGTGGTCGGCCCAAACTGGAAATCGGTGGTATATCCACGACAGAATCAGCGGGACACATCCAGCTATGTCAGTGGTCTTCCTATTTGCCGCGTTGCATAGCGACCGGTACGTCCAAGCTAGAACGGCGCTGCCCCATGACAACTGCGCACACGCAGCAAAGTCCCTCAACAAAGGAAGCCACCGCAGATGTACGAAGTTGCCCGACTTGTCGGGCATCAGGTATCCCCCAATGAACAGAAGGATGTAGCATCTAGCATACTGCCGAAGGGTCTCCGCATCAGCATCTGCGGGAATGTGCTGCAGCCTCTCACGTAACCATACCATGCGAATAGCAAATGCCTCCTTCGGATTCGGCGCATTCCCCTGAATGGGTGGTCGCGCCCCGAGGTACTGCTCTACCATATCCCATGGCTGCTGCTGATAATGGATGTGAAAATCACGCATGCAACCGCCGATGGGCTCCCCATCGGTGCGGAGACCTAAGTGGTACGCCACATCCTGCAGAGTGATGGTGCACTCACCCCACGGGAGATGGAACGTATGAGTCTCCGGCCTCCAACGCTCCACAAATGCTGAAATGAGCGGCGCGTCGAACACAAAATCCCGGAGCTGAATGGCATGCCCAAATCCTGCCTCTATCATAAACGGCATCAGCCTGTCCGGAACCGGCATCAGGAAGGAACAACGCCTAGGCAACAACACCCTCTCCCGCTACAACAATACGAAACAAAAATTTTAACTTCACCTAATCATACGTCATAAATAAATTTACATATTTTACTAAAAAATTTCTATTTTTTTTTGGCAAAATAACAACATAAATTACCTACTATAGGTCTATTATCTAACAATAGTTAACAGGCAATGAATAAAAAATACATTTAATTGCACAACTATTAACATAAATTGAAGGCTAAAACGGCATAACACAATGAATTACGGAAATTTCTTTAAATGCAATAAACTATATGAATCTAATTTTTAATTCTTTCTCTAACATTACTCAACATGCGAATTCATACAAAATACATTTACTTGCACGACTACAAACATAAATCAAAAGCTAAATTCTACTCACATCAGGCAATAAATTATATAGACTTAATTACATCATAAATTTTTTGCCCGTAGAGTAATGCAATTAAACCTATATTTAATTCATCATGTACATTAATATATCAAACATAAACAATGATATACACTTTTTTTTACGTAATAATAAAAACTAACCAGGGCTCCAGCGATGTGCCAGTCGCGATTGAGTCGGTGAAGGTCTTCCTCTTCTTGCGGGACTTGTCCTGCTTGCGCGTCGGCGCCAGCTTCATCAGCCCGTTCGTCCTGAGCACTTTCCCTTGCGGGTCTTCTCGAACGTCCCTTACGAGCCATAGTGTTACTTAAGCGTAGAAAGAAGGGTTTTGAAAAATTTTGGAAAATGAAAGTGACAAGCTTTCCGGGACTGCTGCCTATATATAGGCAACGCACCAATTCCGGGCCTGGCAGTCCCGGAATAAGTCGAAATTGGTACTACCCAATTCCGGGCATGGCAGCCCCGGAATACGTTGAAATTCGTATTGCCCAATTCCGGGCATGGCAGCCCCGGAAATGGTTCTGAGGAAGTTCCGGGCTTGCCAGTCCCGGAATATGTAAGGAGGACCTATAACGGTCAATTCCCCCAGCCATACTTATTTATGTATATATTATATTTATTTTAATTATTAAAAAAAAAATCCGGCAGGGTAGCGTAGCGAAGGCTAATTCCTTTAAACAGAGCAAGTGCTTACACTTTTCATAAGATTAGGAATTCATTCAAGAGTATCTTACCCATTTTTATTAACTCAATGAGCCCTAATTACTAAATTAATTTTTAAATTTTCTTTTGTTAGATAAGTTTTCGTGTCGAATTGTTTGTTTATATATAAAAGATTAATTTGAGATTTTTTTAAACAATTTAAGAATAGTTATATTTTTAATAAATAATATTAGAAATTAATTTACTAAAAAGTAATACTATAATAAGGAGTGAAAATTGTTTTTCTTTTGGGCATGGTATCCGGTATCCCCCAATTCCATATATTGATGCAAAACTTCATTTAAGAATTTGTTGTTGGCCAATGAATTGTTGCATGAACAAGACGGAATTCGAATTCTCCTTACACTTGCTTAAGCGAACTAGTTTAAACGAACTAATGAACTGATTATTAGACCAATTGATTTGAAAATTGTTTATTTTAATAAAGAAAAAACTCAAAAAAAATTGTTACATGCAATGCACATTTATCTTTTTAAATTTGGTAAAAAAAATTTATTATTCACCCAATTATTCTCTTTATCAAAAAATTCTCTTACTAATATTTGATAGGAAAATTAATTTTATTAATAAAATAAAAACTTGGGTAATGGGTACTACTTTAATAATTAAAATTTATTAAGAATTAAAATTAAAATGGTCTATTAAAAATCTTCAAAAACTACTATTATCTTACAACATACAATCTTAATGTGTTACAAGATATTTATTATTTCTTCCAACCTGTCTCCACTTTTTTTTTTTTTTTTAAATATTTTTTCTTTCTTTTAAAGTGAGTTTCAACCCATTTTGATAGTTTCACCTATAATATATGTTACTAATTATGAAGTTTTATTAACACCTTTAGAGTAATTACAGAAAATAGACATCAATATTATTCAGGTAAAGATATAACACAGTCAATGCCCACAGTTCAATTATAACAATAGGGAATTTCAAATTGAAAAAAACTAGAAAACGAGTGTGAATAAATGGAATAAATGTAAACCTTAAACCCTAATCCACAATTAAAGAAAAGGTTCAAAATACAACATTGAAACATTAACGCAATATGATACCTGCAAAATAACATCGAAATTGGCATCAACAAGAAGAATGCAAATGAGAGGTAGAAATTCACAAAAGAAATACTACCTAATTACAATTTTGTATAATTTTTCATGTCATACAATATTCATACATCTACGGAAAAATGTGTTTTTAACAATATTTTTTTCTTCTTCTTTTTTTATTTAGTGGAACTAATCTTTTTTTTCCAAATGCTCTTTTGGGCTTTCCACAAACATCAAATTGCATGCGGTACCATTTAATCATAAGATATACTTTCATGAATAAATTAGTTCGACCTTACCAATACGCGTGATATTTCTTTAACTGGAACTATTGCGTCCATGTTGAGGTGGCTTCTAAATGGAGTTGAGAACTTGTTATCAGGAAGTGGATAAGTGTTAGACTAATAATCCAATCTGGAAAAAGAAATACTGAAATAATAAATCATTTTATGACAAAGCTTTCTTCCATGCAAGCCAACAACAATTACTAACCTGATGTAATGATCTTTTGTTATGATGAGCTATCTTCCCTGCTCAAAATAATAAAAACTAATATAAGATTTTGGATAAAAGGAATGTCACATAACAAAAAAATGCATTTCAAATTCAAAACAAACAAAACAAAAATTCCTGATCATTGGACTGCATACATGTCATATGCTTCATAGTAAATGATTCCATGTTGTCTCCCTTGTATCACCTCATTGATGTTTTCATCTACATCACATTCCATGCCCTCCACACGGAAATACTCAAGCTGAGGTGCACATAGGGTTCCAGTGCAGAAGATTTTCATTTTAGGACATTCATATATATTTAGTTGTTCACACGATGATAGCTCATAGCGGAAGGAGCTTTTACAGAAACAACTAAGCTCGGGCAGCTTTTTAAGCACAATTTTATATAATTCTGGGAATATGACCTTATCCTCTTTTGACAGAAAACTATTCTCAACATTCTCTTTTTGGATGATCTCTTCCATCTGATTGCATTTCTTCACAGTAAGAGAACGCAATCTGGAAAGGCTCATGGCTACAGAAACATTAGGGAACACAAATTTCATATCATGGCACTCCTTGATATGTAGGGATTTTAAATTTGTGAAGCTTGAAAGAGGGCCAGGATGACCCCTCCAAATGTACTTTAGTTTTGGCAAGGAACTCAACCGCATGGAGCTTAACTCAGTTCCACCAAAATCATTTGATTCAAATATCACTCGTAAGCATTCACAATCTTCCACATAAAGTTGTTCCAAATGTTGGAACAATAAACGATTCTTCATGTCCGATGGGAAGCATGTTGTTAACTTGTGGCAACTCTCAAGAATGAGTTCTCTTTCCCACATGACATAGGCCAACAAGTGTTGATAACCATCTTTCTCAATGCATGCCAATGAATCTAATCCTTGCAACTCAACCTACATCCATGCACACATTGCCAACATCAACAATACTTGCAAATTATAATTTGATGAAATTCCAGTTAGATTTCAACAACTTTGACATAAGAAAGTATTAATTAACAAATGGTTGTGTGCAAACCTTGTATTTCCCTTTGTTATGCTTGAAATGTATTGTCATGTTAAGGTCTATTAGTGCAGCGACCTCCTCAATATATCCTATACGACACATGTGAAGGTTGGGTGTGCTTACAGTTACCTTTCCATTGGGAAAGGATGAGAAGAGTGTACAATCTTCAAAGCAAGATGATGATGATGAGAGCATGATATCATAGTCATATGCTCCTGGATAGAAACATTTGAGGCTAGGAACATCAATTAAACTCACTTCATTTAATTGAGGAAGTGATATATGAATTTGCTTATTATCTTCTTCTTCTTCTTCCTCTTCACTGCACAATGGGATACCATATCCACAATCTAGTTGAGAACAAATGCATTCAAGCTTTGGAAGATTATCAAGATTCAACTTCTGTAAATTGGGAATAAAGATATAGCTTTGTTGCCTCTGTTATCTATGGTCTCATCTTTTGTTGTAACAATCACCTCCATCATGTCACAGTTTTTAACGACTAGTTCTTGAAGTTGCACAAGGTTTTCAGCCATTGAATAAGAGAGCAAACTCTTTAAACTGTTGCAGAAGCGAATCTCGATTGATGTTAGCTTATCAAAGCTTACAAGCTTTCTGTTTATGCTGGCCCCCCAAATGTGCGTCAGCTTTGGTAACATCCATAATTCCATGCTTTCTATCTCATACTGTGTGGTCACATTTCCTTGGTTTACATCAAATACTTCTTCTGATTCAAAGACCTTTTGTAGTGAATCACAATAACTTATTGTGAGATTCTTCACACGTTCAAGCACATTTGGCAAAGTTAGACTCAAAAGCTTTGGCAACCGTGAGAGATATACATCCTTGATTTTCTTTTTCTCCCTTTCTAACACTGAAAAATCAAAACAAGAAACTCCTGATGAAACACATTGGTATAAGGAATGAGAATAGATTCAAACTCTCCAATTTAGGAAATAATAATGTATTAAGTTTACCTTCTTTTTCTCTGTTGTCATCGTCATATTCCTCTGTTACTATTGCTTCCATCATGCCGCAATATTCAACCCTTAGGTTTTCAAGATGAACAAGACTTTCGGCCATGGAGTGGGACATTAAGCTCTTCAAACTATCGCAATATTCAATAGTGATCGATGTTAGCTTGTCAAAGGTTACAAGTCTCATAAGTTTGGGTCCCCAAACGTGCCTTAGTTCTGGTAAACTCTTCAAGGTCATGCTTCTTAGCTCATAATGTATGCTTTCATCATCCCTTTCTTTTGCATCCGTTATTTCTTCTTTGGATTGGAACACCTCAACTAATGAATTACAACTTTTTATGCAGAGTCTGCTCATATTTTGAAGCTTGCGTCTGTCATTGAATGGAACAACCATCCTTAGTTTATGAAACCTTTCTAGATCCATTTCTGAGTTAATGAAGTATGTTAAGCCTTCATTGTGATGATCATTCCAACTCAACATCTCTACATCTTGTAATTCCACCTGCAAAAGAATAGAGTGTCTCTTAGAAAATCATTGCCTTTAATTTCATTTATCAATTGATGAGACTTGTCAAGTGATGGAAGGTGACACTTACAAAGGCTTTAAATCCTTTTATAGTAACATTCAAGTCGCCTTTATGTACATAGTTGCAGGCATATGGTTCTATCTCTATTTTGAAATCCTTGAGCTTTGGTGTATTTGAAGACCCTTGTGAAAACATTCCCATGCTGGGGCAACCTATAATTTCCACAGTTTGCAATGATGGAAAATCTAAGTTATTGCGTCCTTGGATGAAACTTTTGAGCTTTGGAAGTCCTTCAAGAAATAGCTTTTCCAGTTTAGGAAACGCAATCTTGTTTGCAGATACAATTTCAACTATGTTCTTACAATCTTGTAACTTCAGTTGCTCAAGACACCCAAGGCTTTTTGAGGATGATGAAGATAACAAGATGTGAATCTTGTTACATTCTCTAATGACCAGAGATTTTAAGTTAGAAAACAAAAAGACATCTACATCTATAAAGGGAACAAGTTGTATTTGGTTTCCCTCGCATGCACCCTGCAACATTATGATAATCATCATCAAATGTTAGTTAAGGAAGGAGATTAATTTCTATTCGAATTTGGTTAGGCTTGCTCTTTTATGAGATTTTCTTTTTATCAGTATACAATACAATTTTAATAAAACGGAGACTATTAATACCTCAGGGCAACAAAAGCTTGAAAGATTTGGTAGATTCTTCAACTCAAGAGATTGTAGTTCAGAAAAATATCCCATCATCTCTTCTCCATTAGTCTTAGACACAATAGATGCTAACTTTTCGCATCTTCTAATTTGGATAGTTTTCAGTTGTGAATGAATGGTTGGGTCATAGTTTTTCCCAACTAAATGCATATTTTGCATATCATCACATCCATTGATAAAAATCTTCTCGAGAATAAGCATACTCTCCATCATGGTAATAGAAGATGGTTGATCCTTAGCTATTGTTTCTGTCTGCAAAAGGACATGCTTAATATTAAATATTGAGACTTTCTAGAATTGAAGTAAATATTATTGTAACATTATTATAAACCTAAAAATTATATTATCTGAATCATAAGTTCCTCTCCTTTATATTCTTGCATGGTGTTTAACATTAATTTTGGACTAAATTACAAGAAACGATGTATACACATATTTATACACTCAAACTTGTAAATATGCATTGAGAATGAAATAGTAATAAATGAGTACCTTATCCGGCATCTTATTTGTGTTGGCTTGGTGAATAAATCTGGATAGAGCTGGTGCACATTCAAGAAAGCAATTAGAATGACTTGACTTGTTTTCTGTGGTATTTGAATAAGAAGTGACCCCATCAGCATTCTCTTGCATTAAATGCTTTTGAATTTGAAACAATGGTAATGACTTCAACACAGGACAACGCTGAATGTTCAATTGTCTTAGGGATGGCCATTCTGTATCACAGGAATTTGAACAGATGCTCTCACACTTTGGGAGATCATCAAGTGATAAAGAATATAGCTTTTTGAAAACTATAGTATTCACTTCTCTGTCATTTTTGCTCTCACCCACTATACTTGTCATCTTCTTGCATGAGCTAATCTTTAATTCTTCAAGCTCTGGTACAACTTTGTTCATGTCAGGAGTAAACATATGTGTTACAGAATGACAACGTGAGATCGTCAAAAATCTCAAGCTTTGAAATCCTTGCGGATCAAATACCATATCTAAGGAATTGCTTTCTTGTGGGATGTGATTCTGCAATGATGGTGCTTTTAGCATAGGACAATCAACAATATGCAAATGCATTAGCGATGGACACTGTACTTGCTCATAGGAATTTGCACAAAAGCTATCAAGCTTTGGGAGATCGTAAAGTGATAAATGATATAATTTTTTGAAAACTATACTCTTCACTTTTCCTTCACATTTGTAATCCTCTGCTGCTTCCTTATCTTTACTGCAGCCCACTAAATTTGACATCTCTTTGCACCCCATAATCTGTAATTTCTCTAGTTGTGGCATTACTTCACCATTGGCAGGGGTAAATATATGCTTTATAGAGTCACATTCTTTGATTGACAAATCTCTCAGATTCTGGAATGCTTGAGAGTTAAATGCCATGGATAAGGATTTGCATCTTTCTATCACAATTGTCTCCAAATGTTGGAACTGTGTGTCATACATACATTAAAATATCATTAGCTCTAATCTAAGTGTAGAACAAATATTTATTATGTATTAGCTAGTTGAAGTTGAACTAATGAAAACCGAAATTCTTTGCAAATTATTAAAGTTGATTACGCCAATAGCAATTAATGAATTAACATAAAATGTATATGCATATTTTACAAGTTCGAATGGTATGTTTTTCTTTCATTAAATTCCAATAACTATTAAACTAGTTGAATATCTTGTTTGTTTTACCCTTAACAATGAGCTGATTTATTAAGGAAAATACATGAGAAACAATAAAAATCAGCCCAAATAGTCTAAAGTTTTTTTTTATTAAGTGTTTATTAATTATTACTAAAATAAATGAATAATTTTAGATGTTCTAAATATATAATTATAGCTTTTTTTTTAGCAAAGGTAAAAGTTACTCATTTCATTAATAGAATTTTTGGGACAGTGTTTTGGGACACCACATTTTTTATAATTAATGGAATTTTACTGTTTTTGAAAAAAAAAGAATTTTTAATTTTTTTAAAAGAAAATCAAATCATATCTCTAATTTCTAGTATAATTAAAAAAAAAATTGTGACAATACAATTAACAACTTTAATATTCAAAAGTATTTTATTCTTTTAAAGTTTAACTTCAAATTTTCTATACTCTAAAAGTCAAAAGGGTACTCTAATAATTTTTATATTGTTTAGAGATTGACTAGATGATATGCATGTAAATTAATATTAAATTTAAAGCATTTTTTCCTAAATTTTTAAGAACATTTATTTCACAATTTGTATATGACTCCATATAATTATTCAAATAAAATATAATACAAACTAAAATATATAGTTTATTGCTTTAGGAATTTGAATTTCTTTTTTTTAAGACAAGTTTTTATATTAGAGTTATATAATGCTATCTATTATTTTAATTTCAACATTTTTTTATTTTCCATTTTTTTCGTCTCATGTGTTATTATTTAGTTTGCAAATAATGAAAGAAAAGAGTTAGGAAAAAAATGAATCAGGATGAAAACACTAAAAATATAATATAAAATTATGAATTAAGTATATAATCATGATATATTTGAATGTACTTAATTTGGAGGAGTTTTCAACAATTGGTATGAGATATTAAAATGAGATATCAGTAGTAAGATTCGTATGCAGCATACTGTGTAAGTAGGTCAAATAGAATGTAGTACGATTTAAAAGTCTTGTTAAGAAAGCCAAATAGTTTAGGATTTGAATATTAAAGATAACTAGAGTTGATATTCATATATTACCAAGTATTTAGAAGTACTGACATGATATCATAAAAAAGAATAAAATGGCTAAAATTTATTATACAAAAGAAATTGTAAGACTACCAAATTTTGGCATTCGATATAAATGGTTTACATATAAGAAAAGAGTGGTAACTAAAATTGAATTAAGAGAATCCAAAAGATAAGTATTTATTTTACATTTTGTTTTTTATTTTATGTGGATTAAAAATTAAAAACCATAGAGCATAAGTCCATAAAGAATTCGAAATCATGATGATAGGATAAAAACAATCGTTGAAAACCAAAACATATAGGAGTAAGGAGTATGTACTTACTTGAGACTTGTTCATATTACTCGTTGATTTATGCTCTCCACCATCTTCTTCTGTGAGACATTCCAGATCAGAACAGTATGCTATCCATAGATCTTTTAAACATGACAGTTCAACACCACCTTTTGAACCAAAACATATATTTTTCAAGTTCTTTACTTTCAAAATTTTGAGAATTTCACATCTTTGAACCAATTGAGTAATCAGCTTGCTCCCCTCAATAGAGTTGTAATTAACACCTCTCAACTCTAAAATATTTGGCCTCATATATTCTGCAGAGTTACTATAACTGCGAGTATAATAAGCTCCCAGTTGGACCAGAAATCTTGACACGTTTTGAAAGCTCAAATCCTTGAAAACTGATTCACCCTTCTTTATTGCAATCTCAACAACCTTTAGCTGACGGAATACAGTTTGTAACTCATCTACAAAATCACGGTTTTGCATCCATCGAAAACTTCCAGTCATGAAATAAAATTCTTCTAATCGATGTAATCTTGCCAACACATCAGAACATATTTTCCACAACTTATCACAGTTAGTCAAATCCAACAATCTTAGAGAACATAACTGCCCTATTTCAGTTGGTAACTCTACGATGCCTGAACGTGCAAAGCTGAGAATTTCAAGTGCCAGAAGCTCCTTACCAATTATGGATGCATCTCCAAACTCACAGCCTTCTAAGCGCAACGTTCGAAGACACTTCAAGGTAGGAAAGAGAGCTGAAGCATTTGGAATGAATGATGCAAACAAATACAAAACCTTGAGATTACTCATGCCACGAAACAAATTTGCTGGGATGGATATTTTACTCCACCAACTGATGGATGGTTCAGCTCGAAGGATCTCAAGCTTTGGATAGTCCACCACATTGGGAGACTCCACTGCAGAAGTCCTGATTGAAATTGCACTACAAGAACTGCTTGTGCTTATGTCCTGCCTCCATTTCACTACATCCTCACACTGTATCTTGTGATCTTCCTTCTTGGATGCGATGGATGTGATCACATCGCGCACAACATCATGCATCTTCACACATTCTTTCTCGTCACTATCCAAAAGCAGGTAGCATGCCTTGAGATCATCCACCAAGGAATGTGTCTTATTCCTTGCTTCATACAATGAATAATCTTCGTCTGGAAACAATTTTCCCAGACCCCATCCTTCCCTCAGAAGAACCTCAATAGGAATATCAGTGTCTTCAGGAAATGAGCAACACAGAAAAAGGAGATCCTTTGCATTCCTTTTATCCAACAGAGTGTAACTCAGCTCAATACACTTCTCCACTTCTGAGAAAGATGTCGAGGATGTTCTTAAATCTTTAAGTGCATTCTCCCAAACATACTTCTCCCCTTTCCCGCGAAGTGCTTTTCCAACCGTGACAAGAGCAATGGGTAATCCCCCACACTGCTTGGCAATATCCTCTGCAACGAGACGAATCTTAGATTTGTTCACCACATCACCACCTACTATCTCCTCAAATAAGGCCCACGAGTCTTCCTTGGACAAGGTGTTAACAGTGAAAGTTTTTTGACTCCCCATCTTGGAGCACTCCCCTTCCTTTCTTGAAGTGAATATCACTTTGCAAGTGTTATGATTCCCATTGGATGGAATTCCAATTGACACAAGATCTAGCTCCATCCACACATCATCAAGCACTATCAAGACCCCATGGCTTTTGTTAATCTTAGCTAGGATTTGTTGGGCAGTTATTGTTTCTGAATTCTTTCCAGTTAGTGTTAGACCCAACCTAGCAGCAATATCACTTTGAATCTTGCTGATATTGGGAGTTTGAGACACAGTCACCATTGCAATCTTGTCGAAAAGCTTCTCTGCTTCTACAATTTTGATCACTTCAGTCACGAGAGTGGTTTTACCCACTCCGCCCATCCCACAGATGCTGATCTTGTTACAGCCTTCTTCCTTGAGCTTCTCAACGACACCTTTTACAATCTTGTTCCGAGACTCAAAGCTTTTGATGCCCTTTGTTGAAAAGAATTCCCCATACTTCAATGGAGGTGCAGAGGTGGATATGATCTCAGGTTTTTGCTCCTTCAGTTGCACAAGCTTGTCAGCGTTCTTCTTGGCATTCTTGCTAAATGAATAGCGAGTTTTCAGATTGGGACACCATCCGCCAAGACACTTCTTGTTCCTTCTGGCCTCCTCTTTGAATCTTGCTAAATCTGCTTGAATTTCTTCAACCTTATGGAGCCACTCTTCCGCATGTAGCAGAATGTCACGGCCATTGTTCTTCTCTTCAAGCACCTTGGATAGAATTTCTTGTTTCTTGTTTTCCAACGCCTTAAGTGCATTATTCAGGCTGGTGATGTTGTCATCATAGGAAACCAAATAGGCACAGTTTGCACCAATTGGTTCAATCAGCAGCTCAGCTATTTTTGACAAAACTCCAGATACAATGCCCGTTACACATTCCATTTCTTGAAATTTTTTGTTTGTGATCACACTGCACATGACGAGAACAACGAATTAATAGATTATTCCGAGTAAAATAATTAGATTAGTCAAAATGAATAAGCATGCATATGCCCCCTATTAGTTTCAATTATACGAGTGGACTCAAAGTTTCTTCTTTACAATAAAAGATGATTCGTTTTTTTTTTCACGTTCATCAATGTTTGTTTATGAAGATAGAATAGAACATGTTTGCAGGAAAAAAAGAAGAAAAAAAAGTTACATGATGAAAAACATCAACCAACAATTTTTCTTAGTGTTTATGGAAAGTTTCTTTATTTTGTTAAATAAGAAATTAGTTACTCTGATATAAGATGTTTGAAAATTCTAATATATCTCTTATGTTAAGTTTGAGTATTCTATGCTGATATTTTGTTGAAAAATATAAAGCCATATATATAAATATATAAAGATACATAATGACTAATTTAATGAATAATTTTTAATGTTTATAAAACAGTTTTCCTTAAAAAAATGATTGTAAAACATATCAATATTTATATATATCAAGGAATTAAAATAGAAAAATATGATAGATACTTTATAACATTTTGGATTCTCTCAAATATTATTTTAAGAGGGGTACGTTGTTTATGATATGATTATTTTGCTGGAAAATGTTATCAAGTAATATATACATATAAATATCTTTTAAATGTAATAAGCTCATTTAATAAACTTAAAAGATTAAAAATATTCTCATACATGTTTATTTGTATTTAACATCTCCAAGGATCAACATATACATATTGTTACTAAATACTAATAGAAAACAAAATGCTTTATAAACATCAGAAATTAGCAGCTATATTTGTGTGTGTACTACTACTGTATTATTATTGTTTCACAAGTTTCTCAATAAAATGATCAACAATTAAAATAATATTTTTTTCAAAACAAAATAACTTAAATTTTAACAAAAGATATTTCAAATTTGTATACATAGAAATAAAAAAAAAATAGAATTTGAATATTTTATTTGGTTATTAGTTTATAATAATAATAACAAAACTAAGAATAAAAATATATACCTTTTGTAAGTACTGATATCAATTTATAATTTATTAGTTTTTCTATTTCAACTCTACAAAGTTAAAAATTTCACATTGGATTTTTTTCCTTTATCTTTCTCTTATTTAAAGAGGAAAAATGATAATGTCATTTTTATTTTAATAATATTACTTCTTTTTTCAAAACCCATACATACAATGCAAAAAAATGGTATATGTGAAATGGGATCATAGAAAATGGAAGTGACATTAACATTTTTGTTAAAAAAATAAAACAAAAATTATATTTATAGTAAATGATGTGCTTTAAAGAAGTAAGCGAATTAAAAAAAAAAGGAACTTAATTCTTTTCTCTATAATATTTTATTTATATATATTTATATATAAAATAAATATTTTGAAATTAAAAATAATAAAAAAATAAAAAATTTATATTCAAATATATTAATATATAAAAATATTTCTTTCCAACAAATACACTAATAATAATAAGAAGAAGAAACAAACAAATAAATGGTTTTGTTCTTATTTAAATTTTCAATGAAATTAATGTGTACAATGGTAAGGGAAAAGTACATTTATACCCTTGACTTTTAAAAAATTGTACAAATTTACTTTTGACTTTTGTGAAATACTTAATAATCCCTAACTTTCGAAAAAATAGTACAATTATGCCCCTTTGTAAGTTTGACTGAGCTAAAAAAAACGAAAACTTTCAATAGAATTCCTTACAAAATCACTCACATGATGGAAAAGAAGAATCACAAACGTTTTTTTAGTAGTCACATAAGCAATTTTCGTTTTTTTTTAGTCGAGTCAAACTAACAGAGGGATATAGTTATACTATTTTTACGAAGGTCAGGGGTTATTAAGTATTTCACAAAAGTCATGGATGCATTTGTACAATTCTTAAAACGTCAGGGCATAAATGTCCTTAGCCTAATTATAAAAGGCTTTGTAATGATATAGATGTATTATACAAGACAGGAATAATAGAGAATTTAGGTAGCGTTTGGTTTATGAAACTGGGACTAAGTCAGATTGGAGTAACTAAGGATGCGTTTGGAGAGAGACTGAGACTGTGAGATTAAGATTGGGAAACTGAGATTGAAAGATAGAAACTGAAATAGGTTTGTGTATTGTGTTTGGTTTAAAATTAATTAGATATAGAGACTTGGAGATAGAGATTAAACTAAGTTGATAGAGCAAAAATAAAAATTAGTATTGAAAATTATAATGTTGATTGAGGATATTTGAGTAAAAAAAAATTATTAAAGTTTCAGTCCCAGTCCCAGTCTTCCAATCCCTCCTATTTGGAGATACTGAAAATACTAAAATTTTGGGGACTGAAATTTTAGTTCCAGTCTCTGTAAACCAAACACAATACTCAGTCTCAGTTTTCCAATCTCAGTCCCAGTATTAAAAACCAAACGCAGGCTAAGAGACTGAGACTGAAACTTTAATAAATTTTATTTCCAAAATATCCTAATTTAACTATAATAATTCCAGAACCTATCCCCATCTCTCTCTTCTCGTTACACTCACTCTCTGACCAACCATCTTCCCCAACTTGCCAGCCATCATCAACCTATCACCCTCCACCAAGTTCCATTGCTGCGCCCCTTTATCCTCTCCCTCTCACATCACCGTTCCCCGATCTCACTTGTCCCTTTATCCCTCTTACTCTCTGTACGTATCACATCCCTTTTCCCCTCACTCACACGCTCTCTTTTCTCGCCCTCTCAAGTAGAACGGTTGCAGAAAGCCAGCAGCGATAAGCCGGCAACGTCTTTCCGTTCGACGACGAGCTGCTGAAAATTGAAAATTGTAAATAAAAGAAACTCACCAGTAGAGGCATGAAGGAGATGAGGAGGAGCCTAGATCTAGAGGTTTTGGTAATGGAGGAGCAAGGAGAAGCCTAAATCTAATTGCTAATTTGGTTAGGGTTGTTTTTTATGTTATTGTTATTGAATCTGGAATTTTCTTTCTTCTTTTCTGTGGCTTGTTGATTCTTGTTTATGTATGTGGAGTTAAAATGGTAGTATTGTTATTCTGCTGAAGTACTGATCAATAGAAAACAAAAGATTTACTTTTGCTAAATTGCTATACCCTAAAAATTTGCATTGCATTTTATCTCGTTCAATTTATGCATATTTAGGTGTTTATTAATGTTGTGTATGAGTGCACTGTCAAAAAAAAAAAATGTTTTGTACGAGTGTTTATCAATGTTAGAGGTGATTACAACTTGAAGGAGCTTCGAGGCTAAGGGAAAGGGGATGGAACCTACTTTGGAGTCATTTTATTTTTTAAAATTAATAAGAATATTTTAATTATTTTCTTTATTTCAGTCTCTATATTTATTTCAAACCAAATAGAATAACCAAACATAATATACAAACTTAATTTAGTTTCAATTTTCTAATCTTAATCTCCAAGTCTCAGTCTCAATTTTCTTTCCAAACGCAGTCTAAAGTGATATTATAAGAATAAGTATTTTTGTCGATCAAGTCTAATAAATTGATTTAATCTCAACAAAAAAAAAATTCACTAAGGGCATAACAAATATGCTCACTCAGTCGTATATGCAAACTTTATTATCCAACTTAGTTAAGCTTAATCCACAAAAAATTTGTAAATATAGCATTTTTCTAAAATTAATTATTGAGGTTGTTTGAGAAACTAACCAATTTGTTTGTGATTTCTTTGAGGTCCTATCCTGATCTGGTCAAGAGAAACCACTGCGTCGCGCTGCCCTTCGTTGCAATGAATTATCATCAAAAAAAGTTATCTATCTTCCTATCAAAGATGCACAAACCAAAATCTTATCCAACTTAGGGCTAAAAAGTAATTGACAAGGATCCAAAAAAAAAAAAAATGTACTTTTTTAATCTTCATAAAATATTATTGGAGTATTTGTTGATAAAATGTTCTATTTATACCTAACTATAAAAAATACTGGAGTTCAACTCCATTTTGGTCAGTGAGATTCGCAAGTTACATAAAAATGGTTCCTGAAATTTTAATTGTATTATTTTGGTCCCCGAGATAGAGAAAATTGTACTAAATTAGTCCTTGACCCCTTCAATATAATTCTTACAAATTTTGTAAGTGACTTGACAGCTGCCTTGCACGTTGAACAAAATAAAACGATGTTATTTCACTTATAACATTAAATAATCATTAAAAATGATGTTATCCACCATCTAATCTCTCCATAACTCTTTTATTTATGTTTTTTAGGTATTAAATGATGTTTTAACGGCTATTGAACATCATAAATAAAGAGACATCATTTTATATTGTCCAACATGCAAGAAAGTTATCACGTCACTCACGAAATTAACAAGAATTATACCGAAAGGGGTCAGAGAGCAATTTGGTACAATTTTTTTCAATCTCAGGAATTAAAATAATGCAATTGAAATCTCAGGAATCATTCTGGTGCAACCTGCGAATCTTAGGGACCAAATTGGGGTTTAACTCAAAATACTAAGTAGCAAACTTATTTAGTAATCATAGAAAACTCCATCTAATTTTAAAATTTTAGTTTTTAATTAGTTTATCGCACTTTATTTAGAAATAGAGTAGAAACATGCATGGATCTAGAGTTTAGAAATAGAACTAATATATATCTTCTCTTTTTTTAAAAAAAATAAACCTAAATAATGTGACACTTATCATTTGATGCACAACATTTTTAAATCGTTCTTCATTAGAAATCTTCTTGGTGCGGAAAAATTATTCATCATAACACATCAAAAGATCCTTTTCGTGTGGGTGTGTGAAATTTTAAATATTTTTTCATTTTTTAAATCTTTTAAAATTTATTTGTCATTTACATCTTCTATGTTTTTTTTTTTCAGCAATAATATAAACCTCTGAACATCCTCTTTCCTAAAACATACAAGGCATAATTAAGTTGAGTTATATGTTAAAGAACATCTGTACTATATATTTAATTTTGTGAGATCCACGTGCATTAATGTTAGAACGGTAGGATGAAAGTGTTGATTTACATGGATCAGATTTCTTATTTTTAAAATCTATATATAGATATATAGATGCTCTTTATCATATAAGAGACCCATAATTAATTAGTTAGACAAAGAAAAGAAAAAGTAATAGAAAGTTGATTACCTGTGGAAACACAAAGAAAGCTACTTGTGAGGTGTTAAATGGTGAGTATGTATATTATATAGCACAACAATTCTGATTTCTGAAAGGGAATTGAAATGCCAAGAGCACAAAACACTTGACAACTTTAACAAGCCGGTGAAAAGCATTTAAATTATATAGTCCTCCTTGAATTCTAATTTCCAACCACGAAGCAATGGGTAAAGAAAGAAAAGAAAAGAAAAGTATTTGTGCTTAACTATTTCTTGCTCAAATCATCTTGATTAATGTTCCAAAGAATAAAGATGGAGTGTGCCTCAACTTTTGGAATCACTGAGATGAATCTTATGAGCTGCTAAAGCAAATGGTAACATCTTAATTCTTAACGTATTCATGTCTTTAAAGCATTATGCTTTTTTGAAAGTTAAATATTATTAATCAAGAATGAGAAAAGGCATAGAATTGAGGACTCACCGAAAATGCCTAGTGCTCGTGTTACCTCCAAATGGGACTTCATGGACCATCCTTTTGCTTACTACCTGCAAGGAAGCATGGCGAATGCGAAACCCTAATGAATTAATTTCAATCATGAAGAAGTTGCTAGCAATCAAATACCTGATTCGGCGTATGCTTCCTCTTCCATGAGAGCACCTCCTTGCAGGACAACATGATTTCAGTGTACCCCTCCTGCTCTTCAGCCTTCATTGTTTCTAGAGAACTCCTCTTTTCCTCCTTTATTTTTTAGACGCAGATAACAGCGGAATGTCGTTGCTGCTGTTGATTAATAATATTTGAGTTGTAACGCATACAATTAAAATTTAAGTCTAATTATAGACATAATATCTAAAAAGGTAAAAAATTTCATCATAAATATTGTTTTTAAAAAATATTAAAAATATAAAAAATGTAAAAATTTTTTTAAGTAAAATTAGATTGATAATTAGGCTTAAGTTTTAGGCTTCTCAATTATTTTTTATAATATTTAACTAATAAAAATAATATTTCCTCTTTTATTATTTTCTCTTTTTAAGAATATTTATTATTTTCTTTTTAAGAATTTTTATTATTTTTAAGAACTTCTCCTAACCTTGACTATTTTTAATTTAGACAAGTCCACCTTTAATGATCCAAAACTCTAATTCGACCCTCAATCATATAAAAATTAGGACAAATAGACCCTTAAAATCAGTTTATCAATCCTAAATTCTAATCTCACAAATTAATTTTAAGATCTTGTTTTTTTTATTTTTAAATGATTGAGAAGACGAATTAAAATTTTCGAATCATTAAGAATGGATTTATGTAAATTGAAAATGATCAATTCTTATCTTTACTATATTTTCTCTTTTTTTAACTATCTTTTGATGATAAATGAATAGGAGAAATCAAATACGAAATAAATCCTTGAAAAATAAAAATACCAGACTTAACTTCTAGCTAATTTTGATATTGGACGCATGTCAAAATAGTTGAAAACTTTGAAGTACATATACATATTTAATATTTAATAATACTTGTTCTTCAAAACATGTTTTTTTCCTTATACTTAAATTACTTCGCGCGCGTTGCATAAAGTGTTACTCAATATGTATATTTATTTCAAATTTTTAATATTTTTTATAATATTATCTAAATGACTAAAATATTTAAGATTAGTGATAGATTTATTAAGTCTTATTTCTATATACACTTTATACAAAATACAAATTGAAAAAAATGTTGTTCCTTTTTCTATTAAAAAAATTAAAATTACTAAATCATTTTGAAATCACTAAATTATAATATTTTTAGATCAACTCACTAAATTAGATACTTGTCTAATAATTAACATATACTTTGATAAAAAAAAATTTAGCCGTACACTTATTAGGTTTAATAAAAATTCAAATATTTTTTAAGTAATAGCAAAATTTTTTTCTAATTTTTATTTTATAAATGTAATATATCAAATTTTATATTTAAAATTCAAAAACTTTTATAAATTTAATTAATAAAAAATTATTAATAATAGAATTTATTTCTAAATTTGTATCTTCATTAATTTATATTTTTCTAAGTTATTCATATTTTTTGTTTTTTTTTATGCCACTTAATATTTAATTAGATTGAACATTTGTCAAGCATTTAGTTACAGTCATACTTTTTGCTTTTTTTTTATGTCACTTGACATTTAATTATACAATAATTTTATCTGAACAAATGGTTTTAGCCAACCAAATGCAACCAAGTAATTTATTTCTATGCTAAATAGAAGACTATTTCGGTGTTAAATAGAGTTTTATTTAGGTGCACCTTTTTATACTATTTGACACCGAAATAATATTCTATTTAGCATAGAAATAAATCACTTGATTATACTTGATTAGCCAAAACCACTTGTTCAAATAATATTACCCTTAATTATATTAAACACTTGTCAAACACTTACCTATCTATTATTAGATTATTATATAGTGAAAAAATAGAAATTGATTTTTAAATAAATAAATAATAATACTAATTTTATTATTATAATATTATTTTAATTGAAAATTAAATTTTTATTTATTTATTTTGATTTATCCATCATTTAAATTCTCTCTAATATTTTATTATTTGATATTTGTCAAATATTTATACTAGACACTTGTTAATATCAAATATTTATACTAGACACTTGTTAAGTAATAAAGTAGTAATGAAGTATTACTTTTGACATTTGTGAAATATTTATGCTAGACAATGAAGGATTACTACTCGGATAAATCCATCACAAAACTCTCTGTTTTTGTAAAAGAATCCACGCAACCTCTGGCACAACTTTAAATGGAGTGAAGGAATTTCCACGTTGACATATAATGGCATTGCATAAAGATACCTGGAAGCACATCAATTGTATCCATCAACCTAGAATATAGTGTACCCTTTTGTTATCGAAAGCACGAAAATGAATAAGAATAAAAATAAAAATAAAAATAAAAATAAAAGAAGAAGAAGGAAGAAAAAGGGCCAAGTAGAACACTGATTTACAAGATATCATTATATGCCCTCTAAAAATGTGTTACCATTTAGAAGAGCAGGGAACTGCAGAAGACCTATTATCTTTACAAACAAATGGTGCTGTTTTCAATACAGCTTACCTTCATAAGAAACTGAACTCCCCCATAAAAAAAAATGGCAAGGAAAAGAAAACTGTTAAAAGTGGTGTTTTGGCTCTTCAAAATGAACGAAATAACGAATGTCTATTCTTCATACACCCAAAGACGCCACGTCGCCACCAATCAAGTAGTCTAAAGATTTACAGAAGCTATAGAACAGGGGGAACCAATACCAACAAGAACAATCACTGGCATGTTCCTTTCATGGAACACAAAATAACATTCCCCAGAACCAATATAAATTGTGAGCACCCGAGTGTGTACCATGGACTTCAATGCTTATTTGCACCAAACGAGAAACATGGATGATCTAGAGTTTTCCCTTTCTGGAATGGAACTTAGTTTTAGAAGCCTAGCCTGTTGCATCAATTTCCTTTCCATGATCTTCTTCGTGAATATTTCGCCTCAATCTTCTCAGCCATATGTCATAGTCCATGGGATATGGTGTACCACATAGGCTGTCGACGTAATCGGCAAAAGCTTTTAGTACAGTAGAGATATCGCCAAGTTTCTGTTGAATTAATCTCCTTGACCAAGAAGTTTCTCTCCACTGGAGCGCTCCCTCAACTGAATCTAACTCGGGAAAAACCCCACCACAAGAATAATAAAGCATATAAACTAGGCTTTCTGCGTCGGAAGCAGAGCATAGCTTTCCTTCCTGAAGTGCATAAGTAGATGAGAAATGAAGATTCATAGCAGGACGATCCCTATCTTCAAGAATAGCGTGGCCCCACCCAATCAGCACAAAATAAGGGTGCCTAGAAACAGATTTGACACAAATGACATTCTCTGGCCTGATGTCTCCATGCCGAATTCCAGCAGAGGCAGCAGCTGAAAGTGCTGATAAGCAATCATGACAACATTTGATAGCCTCATCTGAACCAAATTGGCCTGTGTGTACCATTTCAGCTACTGTTTCGCCAACTGGACTCGTCACAAGAATAGGGGTCCCACACCAAGGGTGGTCACAATTTCCACCCGAGCTGGGTCTTTGACATTGACCTGGGTGTATGATCCTGCCAGAGGCACTAAGCTCCGGTAGATATTTACTTGAAAGACCTTTCTGTTTCATTATTGTCATTACTTTGGTCTGCCTCTGAACCTGATACCATAAATTCATATCTTCCCATGCTGGTTCCAGCTGGGAGGGATGAGAGCCCACGTATAGGAACAGATCTTTTCCTGGGTCTTCAACATAAGATGCAATGTAGTATGTCAATTCACCAGTACTGATTACCTCTTTTATTTGGTAACCTTTCTGCCAATCTGAGTCCTCCAGCCATAACATGGATCCAGCTTCTAATTTCATTGGCTCTCTGGAATTGACTTTGACAGAATCCTCCTGAACTTCAACAATTTCAG
>JASCZI010151316.1:33836-50092 GCA_036250425.1 Stylosanthes scabra
TAAAATTTAAGTTTAATTATAAATTTAATATTTAAAAGAATAAATAATTTAATTATAAATATTATTTTTTAAAAATATTAAAAATATAAAAAATATAAAAAAAATTTTAAATAAAATTAGATTTAAATTTTAAGTTTTTTAAATTTTTTTCTTTTATTTTATAAAATATTAATTAAAATGGCCACTTGATATTTATCACAAGGATATTTTTTTAAATCATTTTCATGCAGTGCAACTATAAAAGCATTTTACATAAGTAATTAATTATATATTATTAAAGTAATAAAACATTTAATTCTAAACCTACCATTCAAAAATCACCTATCAAACTAACAAATGAGGAAATACACGGTCTAATTGGCAGGCATTTTAAACCTTAGCAATTAGCATGCACGCGAATATATTTAAACTCACTATTATTACTTATTACTATTAGTCACTAACAGCACAAATCAAATTAAATGGTGTTAGGTGAAAATGTGAAATACAATGGCAATGAGTTAGCTATACATTTGTCCTCTGTTTTAAAATATTCCTTACTATTTGGTCGCATGCGGACCCATTATTAATTATTTATCATCATCATTAAAGATCATTCAGGTTCTTCTGTTCAGTGTTCATTACTGATTGATGATCGCTACCAACGTATACAAATTTCCATTCACATTCTTATTGTATTGGAAATTTGGAATAAGCTCTATATTATTCTCCTCCTATTTAAACAGGTAGAATATGTACGTGTTAAGTAAATTTAATGACTAGGTCTTATTCTAGAAAATGATTGTATCCTAAAACAACCTAACTCTTCTAATAAGTGAATACTTCAGTGCAGTCTTTTACTTCATATAAAATTGTTTATTAAATATTCTTTATAATCTAATAGATTTGATTAAAATTCAATCTAATAATTTTAAATGAATTTAATACACCTGAGTTACCACCCCTTCAATAATATCCAATTTTGACTTTTAAGCATGATAAAGTGTTCGATGCAAATTAATCTCTACCCAACACTTGAACTGCTGTAGGATATGATGGCATAGATAAATGAAAATTTCAAATATTTGTCCCATTTACTTTGACTTTTTTTTTTACAAATTCAGAACTAAAAAAATTAGAAAGGGACAGGTAGAGGAGAAGGAGGGTCTCCCAATTCCCTGTTGCATTTGAACAAACTAAAGGTAGCTACTTATTAATTATTTTGTCCTTTTTAGACACCGTTGAAATTGATAACTAATGGAGTGATATATCTATATGATGTGAGTATATAGCTAATAAGTGGAAAATAGATATGGCGGCCAACCCAAATCTTTCTACTTTCTACCTAGTTTCCATCCCACTTTTCTACTTGTGCTCTTCACATTATTCTGCTTATCATATCTCAAAGGATATAATCCTTATATATATATATATTATTTCTTTCTAAATTTATTTTTTATGATTTTTAAAATGTTATACGTATAAGTATTTTATCTGTCATCCATACTTTCAAAAAATTAATTAACATTTGATTGAAAAATACTTATTATTAATGATATTAAAAAATATTCTTTATATTGTTTAAGTTATTTTTATATATATTTTATATTTTAATATGTATTTTATATTAATAATTAATCTAATAATTATATTTTAATATAACCTAATATAATTCAACGGTAATTTCTATTAAATTTAGCAGCAAGCAAGATACAGGACCCCATATAACAATGACCATAGATATTTTATACGTGGGTGATACCAAATGATAATAATACATTGAAGACAACCTATGATGCACATATATTGACACAGATACAGGATATGACACGATACACAACACGCTGATACATTAATCTCAATTTTTTCTATGATATGGGGACACGATATATATATAAAATATAATTTATTTTTAATAAAATTATAATAATATTTTGACATTTTATTTATATTAAAATTTAAATTATTATTTTTAAGTATTTTTAATATCTTTTTAAATTATATAAAATATTTAAGATAATTTTTAGTTTTAAGAAATAGTAATATATACTACTTTTAAACTCATTTTAAGAAAATAAATTAAGAATAAAATTTGACACGAGGACACGTAATAATATTTTAGAATATCAAGTGTGTCCGAATAAATTTTTTTTGTTTTTTTAAAAACACGAATGGGACATAAAAAACATACGTGTCGGATAAGTATCGTGTCCAAAACGTATTCTGTTAGTAGTTAGCAACTTAGCATTTAAAAATTCCCATTAAGTGGCGAAAGCAATCACTAGAATATTCATGAAATGTTCTTTTTTATTTTGCAAGGAATACTTATTGGTGCATGCTATCGTAAAGAGAATAATAATAAAGAGAAAAATATTCTTCTTAATAAATGATTAAATAAATGATTAAATTTTAATCATGTAAAGTATTTTATTTTATTTTATTTTATTTTTATTAACTTTTAAAATAAAATTAATATATTTCTTTATCTTATTCATGATAAAATCTATTCACCATAAATTATCCATACTTATTGCTTAGCACTACTACTGCGCTGTAAGCAGCTGTTTTTATAAACCTTTTAAAAAAATCAAATTATTATTAGCATAAGATTTTATTTTATCAACCCAAAAAGCGAAGTTTTGAGTTTTGACCCACTAAATTAAAGTTTTTTTTTTTTTTTTTTTTTAAAAAAAAACACATATTCTTGAAAAGTTAAGTTTAGGGGAAGGTTTATATACGTCCACGCCTCTTGGAGTCAAGTGGGGAATATTCGAGGATTGTTTGTTAAATATTCGTCGGTCTTTTGTTGTGGTTTTACTTTTCTTTTTCTATTAATAAATGCATGTTAGTTGTCTGCAATTGTATGTATTTATTTATTTGTAAATAAGTACTATATTTCATCCATATTCCATGTATGTATATCTATTATCTGTTGGTCACCAAAAAAAAAAAATTCTAATATCTGTTATAATTTCATTAATTTATTTATTGTAGCCAAATTAAAAAACGTGAAAAAAGAAAATTAATAAGATGCATACTACTCTAAAAAAGTAGGGCAACAAGTTTACAAGTTCTTGGTCCAAATTAATTAGTGCGAGAGTGTGGTGAAAAGAAAAGAAAAAACTATGTGAACGAGTACAAATTAATCAAAGACAATCTTGATGATCTTTACTTAAAGATTAAGAAATTTAAAGGAGTCCGTACAGTATTTAATGCCCCATTAATTGAAGAAGATGTTTCTTAATACCACCATGCATGCGAATTGCAATGCATATATACTACAGAAAATAATTCTACATATATGTATATGATATGATTGAATACCTAATTTACCTCTATAATCTCTCAAACTAATCAAAGTGGAGGTGGTTATGGAGGATATGAAATGATTTACGTTTGAGTAAATCTGGTGCAACTCCGCATAGAATGGTAGATAGATATGGCTTTTGAATCAAATTAAATTGGAAAATTTTCATTTTTTTTTTGGGAAAATTTTTTCTTCTTATTGGGTTATTACAGAGAACAGCATGAAGCCCAATACTGTAGTGCTGATATGAGAGTTATGCTTTTTTTTTTTTAAAAAAAAAAGTTATGTATTTTCGATTTTGGTTTTCTATGTATTCCTCGGTCCTTGAGAACTAATTCGTTGCGGATTTGAATTTCATTTAAGGATTTGTTGTTGGCCATTAGATTACTGCATACAAGGTGGGATTCGAACCCCTAATACTTACTTAAGCGGACTAGTGACCTATCACGGATTTGAGTTTCATTTAAGGGCTTGTCACTTGCCACTAAGATACTGCATACACAAGACCTACCAAAGTTGATTGATACGAGAGTTATGTTGAACCTAAATAATAATCATAAATTGCATGTTAATAATCATGCTATATAAGTTGCAGAATGAATTCTTAACTATGCATATATGTAATAATAAGGATATAAACATGTACATCAAGTTTAATCATAATTATCAAACATAGTAGATCATGCCTACTTCTAAAGCTGATGCATGAGGCACACTATGCACATAGGTGGGTGCCCTGCTATTCTTCCTTAACAATTCATAACCAAAGTTAATCAACAACTTTTTCAGTGTGCTGGAACCTGCTTTGGCTCTCATGTATGAATGTCCTATAATGTATGCTACCCCACCTTCCCTAGCTTCCATTAGATCCTGCAACTCCTCCATTGTATCCATGTCCATCTTAGGCTTCTCAGGCACAATGAACCTTACCTTTTTCTTTCTTGGAATCGGCTTTACTATCATGTCCTTATTATTATTCTGTTGTGATGCTGCTCCATCTTCATCAATCACCTCACTCATTATAATATGATGAGTTGAACATGTCCCTACAACTGCCATTAGATCATCCTCTTCACCACCCTCATTGTTTGAAGTAGTAGCATCCACCTTGGCACTCCCACTTCTTATGAACTCAGCTATGCTGCAAACAAGGTCTTTCTCGAATTCAACATCGTCTTTGTGGACATCACGGTATCCATACCGGACAATACACCGGTAGATTCTGAAGTTTCTTGGGCCTACTCTGCCTACAAGAAACCTCTCCTGGGGTCTAACATGTGGAATTGGTACATGTTTGATGCAGAGAAACACAAGAACTTGGTGAAAGGCTGGCAAATTGGTTACAAAGTGTGAGAATATTGCCGGAATGCCGGATACTAGCTCGGTGTGGACAAGGCCTATGCCGTTTACTCGGACGAAACCTAAGCTAGGGGCAAGGCCTAGTAGCCAGTTCACTGAAACCTTATTTTGGACATCAAATTCATACTTCTTTAGAGTGCCATAGTGCCAACTATACATGACAGAAAGAAACACAAGTGACAGAACAATTGGCACCCATGCTCCTTCTAAGAACTTCACAATAGAAGCTGAAAAGAAGAGAAACTCAATTGTCCCAAAGAAAAGAACAAAGGCCAGTGCAAGGAAAACATTCTGGTTCCAGCATAGTACTATAACCAGTGACATCAACAATGTTGTTACCAACATTACTGAGATAACTGCCATGCTTGATGCATTCCCAAGACGCCTTATGTCTCCAAAACCAATAGTTACAGCCAAACACATTAGCATCAATAGCCAATTTATCTCAGGGATGTAAACTTGGCCATGGATTTTTGATGATGTGTGAACCACTTTAACCCTTGGGAAGCAGTTTAGTGCTGAGCATTGCTTGATCATTGAGAAAGTTCCTGTAATGATGGATTGGCTGCCAACAACTGCAGCCAGTATGGCTAACACCACAACAGGCCACTTCAATCTCCCTGGTACAGATGCATAGAACCCGAACTCATACTCGTGTTTGATGTCTTGATGTCTCGAAAAATATGCAGCTTGTCCCATATATGCAAGTGTTAAGAATGGATAAACCACAGCAGTGAAGGCAATCTACAGACAAGTTTGAAAAATATACATTGAAAATGTATCAAACTTTGAAGGCTTTGCTGAAAAACAATATAATATATACCTTGATGGATAATTGTGAAAAGTGTCCAAGATCAGCAAACATGGCTTCCGATCCTGTTATGCATAGTAAAATTCCACCAAGGGACATCCAACCAGCTCTCTTAGTTTTCTTTATGAATTGGAGAACATAATATGGGGAGAGTGCTTTGTATATCTGAGGATTCCAGTAGTATATGTTATATATACCGATGGTGCCGACGCAGAGAAGCCATGTAAGAACTATGGGGGCAAACAAGAAGCCAACCCTGTGTGTGCCATAACGTTGAAGTGCAAACAAGCCTATCAATATCAAACATGCAGCTGGAACTTCTACATCTGCAGAAGTACCAAAGGATGTATCAGAATTCTATATGCAATTGAACTAATCAGATTTCAAGTGATGCAATCCAAGGAAAGTAATTGAATCAAATAAAGTGCACCTTTCATAAAAGATATTGCACAATCCAATATGTCATAAAAGAACAAATTTGTCACAGAAACATTTTTTATGTTAAATATTGATGATGAAACTCACATCTATGATGCTCCCTGGACACTGAAAGCTCAAGGCCAGACACAGCTGAGAAAACTGCATTCAAACAACTCAGTGAGACAAAACACACCCCAAATTTCAAATTTCTGATCTTCAAAATTGAAAAAGTTTGTCATAGTTACCAGAAATAGAAGGCTTAAGCACCCCAACACCAATGACCATGCAAGTTCCAATCAAAGCAAGAACCAACAAAATACTCTGCAGGAACTTGTGCTTCTCTAAGGTTCTCTTCACCCTATAGTTAAGGCTTCTCACCGGCACAGCCTCGCCGAAGCAGCGGTGGTACTCGGAGAGGTCCTCATCCGCCAGCTGGCAATTAGGGAATGATCCAATCCTGGCATGGCGGCAGAGCAAAGAATAGAGTGCAAATGTGCCTCCTTCACCATTGTCATCAGCTCTAAGCACTATGAAGACATACTTGAATAGCGTGATCAATGTTAAAGTCCAGAAAACCAAGGAGAGAACACCATAAACCTCTTCATTGGTCTCAGTGTGACCAATGTCTTCAGAGAATGTGTTTCTATACACAAAGAGTGGTGAAGTGCTTATTTCACCACACACCACTCCAAGACTCTGATATGCCAGTGTCAGAACTGATCTCCATGATTCTTTCTGCTTCTTCAAAGTTGAAACAGACAAACAAACAAACATTCTTGTTAACATTGTTCAAATCTGAAAAACAAAACTTGAACTTGTTTTAGGATAACCAATTTAGAATTTACCTTATTATTAGAGTTTTGAAAACTGCTACTTTCCAGATCCATGATATGTAGTCTTACAGTTACAAATCTAAAAGAGGCATTGTTCTTCTTCTAACTCAAATAAAAGGGTCTAAACTCAACAGATTTAAACAAGGCCACAGTAGCTGAAACTGCCTAACCAGTTTCAAGTACATTGGAAAAATCGATGTACGTACATATATATAACGCTAATTTTGGTCTTTCTTATTTGTTTCAATCTATTTTATTTATGTTATATTTTTACGAATTTTTTATATATTAAAATATATTATATTGCATAAAAAATAATCAATTAAAATTTAGTTTGTAGATACAGAGCATTCAAGTATTCAACAAAAAGACAATGTATATAAATTATGTGTATAAATTTTTTTACTAAATTTATCCTTTGTATAAAATATATGTTATAATATATAATTAAAAAATATAAAATAATATAAATATTTATGAATACATAATAACTAGTTTAGTAGTTAATTTTTAATATATATAACATTTTTTATAAATAATTTAAAAATTGCAGCAGAATAATTTTTAAGGCAAAAGAAAAAGCTGTCTTTTTATTTATTTATTTTACTTCTTTTTCCCTAAATAATAGCAGTATGAGTTTGGGTATAATATTAACATTATTGTTAGACACCAAAAAAAAAAAAACATTATTGTTTTTTGTGTAGGAAGGTACTTTCCAGATCCATGATGCGAATTTGGAGGGTTCAAGTTGCAGAGAGTTGTGGGTGTGCATGTGTTTTGAACTTTAAAGAATTGTGAAGGAAGATACATAGGAAACATCATTGAATATTTTAATATTATGGATTGAAGGAACAAAAACACACAACTTATCCAAAGTGACCACCATTCCTGTTCTGTTTTCCTCTATACATACATCGGTTGGACAGGACAGCCATTGTCAATAATCCAAAACTTATTCTTAAAAACGAAAATATCAAGGTATGTATGTAATCATGTACTGCATTGTCAAATACTTATCTCAAACTTGGAGTCAAAACAATGACACTACCCTCGCTCAATTTATTTAAATCAGTATCAATATCTATTTTATAGAAAAAATATTAAAATTATCTAAAAAATTATTTATAAAAAAATAAATAAATTTTATATACATAAAAAATACATTTTGTTTGATAAAATTAAACAAAGTCTATTTTTTATAAGTAAAATTTTTTTTTTTCATGGACAATTTTGTGTCCGAAAGTTTGGTAAGACTACTGAATTTTTGTAAATACTTAATATATTATATAATCTATTCATGTTGATATTTCTTTAATTTTTTATTGTTATTTATATTTATATATTTAAGAATTGAGTTTTATATCCAACAATAAAAATCAAAGTCTTGTTAATGAGGAGATGTGTGACAGTTTCCTTCCTTAGCTTCCTATGAAGCATAGAGTTAAGAACGTCATTTTCTGAGTCTTTAATGGCTGATATCATTGATATTGAGTAGTGGAATTCCTCCGTTGCCAAAATTGTTAGCCGTTCCAAGCTTAAGGTTTTCAAACCTAATTAAACTGCAATTTTGAGAAAAGAAAATGACATTCCAACAATTAACACTATTTAATATTAATAATTGGTTTATTATTATTGATAGTTTGATACACAGTGTACCAGAACGGAAGAGGGGCAAAGATTGGATCATACTAACATGAAATCACTCTCAGCTGGCTCAAAAAAATTATAAGAATCAATTATTAAGTCTAAACAGAATCTAAAAGTTTTTGAAGCTGGATCGAATGTTAAGGCCAGATCAAATCAAAGAGTATTTAGTATATATTTGTTGTGTGGTCAGCGTTCAATGTAACACAGGATCTTCAATGTTTCATTGTGTTGCTATTCTGCCGACCTATATTAATATTAATTAATCATTATTGACTTATTTAATGTAAATTATGCGTTTTTTTTTATAGGCTGTATCTTGATCTGTTAAATAATTTTTTCTTATAAATAGCACTTAATTTATGAACAAGTGATTTTGGTCAACCAAATCATTTATTTTTATACTAAATAGAAGATTATTTCGATATCAAATAGAATTTTATTTAGGTGCAATTTTTTTATACTATTTGACACCGAAATAATATTTTATAATTTAATTGACCAAAATCACTTATTCAAATAACATTACCCAATATAATTTATATTGTAGATTAAAAAACAAAACAAAAATGTTATGCAAATAATTGAATTTTAATATAAAAAGTTAAAAACGCTAGTTACATATAATTTTTTTTTTAATTTTTTGACTGACAAAATAGAAAACAAACGCTAAAAGAAAAAGAAGCCTCACTCCAAAGAAAACAAAATTACAATATATATATTAGCTACTAATGTATTAACATCTACAACTTAAATTATTATTTTTTCCTTGAATTTTATAGGAAAAGTAAATATAAAAAATTTCACATATAGATAGATAGATAACAAATGATCCATTCTCTTATCCTTTTGTTCCCCAACAACCCAATCCTTATTTATACACATTGACTGATTGACACTAACATCAATGTTGTTTTCATAAAAGAATTCTTGGTTCAACTTCAGATTAATCATGAGAAATGGGGCACCAGACCCAAGACCAAGTTCTTAGGGTAAATACATCCGTTTCTTCATTAACATTTCTAGACAAAGGGATCAAATTATTCGGGGACTTTCCCTATCTTGTTCCAATTTTTTTTTAATTGATTTTGATAAAATGATATATTATAATGTTTAATCAAAATTAAAGTATAAAAAAAAAAGGGTCTAAGTTGGCATTGCTGCTTTACAAACCAACCCATACAATGAAAACTTCACCAATCACCATTGACAGAGAAGTAAAGAAAAGTAGAAAAATACCAAACAATATTTGATTTCACAATTATCAGAAAGAAACAGCAAGGATCAATGTCAGACCATGTATGTCATCCCAACCTGAATGATATTGGTGTGAGGCACTTTCATGTTTGCTGTGCCACCTCTGCAGTTCTTCCTAAGAAATCCATAGAAGTAGTTTATCACTAACTTCTTGAAGAAGAAAGAGTTCTTCTTTGCCCTCACATCCCCATGTCCAAGCAAATAAGTGCATCCTGATTCCATTGCTTCTCTAAGTGCTGAAAGCTCATACTCCAGACCGGGATCTTCGGCCGGTGATGACATATAGCTGGAAGGTAATTGTAATGGCAATGCTGATGATTCAGGTTCCTGCAAGGTAGAGGAAGTTCCTTCTCCTCCTAAATTTTGACCTTGCATAAGTGGAACCTGAAGCTCATCTGCATCATTGCCAGCAGCATGATGATGTTCAGTATCCATTGATTTCACCGAGACATTATCCGTGTCTTCGGTTAATGCACCTTCCAATTCCAAGGCAGCTTCTTGAGCTTCCCTTCTCAAGAATTTCTCAAGGCTCTCAATAAGAAGTTGCTCGAATGCGTGGTGATCTTCTTTCCTTACATCTTTGTAACCATACCTTGCAACACAACGGAACATATGGTAATCTTTCGGGCAAACTCTTCGAAATAGAAACCTTTCCTCCTGAGGAACCACAGGGACCGGAACATATTTAATGCAGACAAAAACTATGGTAGAGTGAACAGCAGGAAGGCTTAGCAAGAACTGCAAGAAAATGGAGGGAATGCCTTGGACAAGCTCATTATATAGCAATCCAATTCCAGGAACTCTTAGTGTTCCAAGATTGGAGCCAAGATCAAGCATCAAGTCTGCTGAGATTTTCTCTCTGACTTCGCTTCGGTACTTCAATACACTGCCATAGTTCCAGGTATACATGACAGAGAGGAAGAAGGTAGCAAAGGCAAGAGGAAGCCAGCCACCCTCAAAGAGCTTTGAGAGGACAGCAGACATGTAAATCAGCTCCACGGAACCGAAAACCAACGGGAAACAAAGCGCCAAAAACAGATTAGTCTGCCAAATTAGAAGCATTACAAGTGTCACTAAGGCAGTGCTAACCATCATCACACCAACTTCAGCAATGCCATATGCATTCGCAATATCGGTAGTGCTTTGGAAGATTGAAACAACAATTATGCACATGATCATTAGAAACCAATTCATTACAGGGATGTAAATTTGGCCCATGAACTTTCTTGATGTATGAATTATCTTCAGCCTGGGGAAGCATCCTAAAGCCATAGATTGCTTCACACATGAAAATGTGGCTGATATCATTGCTTGACTGGCAATCATAGCAGCTAGTGTGGCCACAACAAACACTGGCCAGAAGAGACTTTCTGTTGCACACAACAAAGCACAAACAAGAATACTATAAACTTTTCCCCCAAAAAAGTACAGTAATTTTGTGTGCATAGAAGCAGTAATCATTCTATTGAACATTACCAGGAACAGAATCATAGAATATCCTTGAATAAGAATGGGGATTCTTCATCAAATAAGCAGCTTGGCCCATATAAGCGAGGAGGAGACAAGGAAATACCACACTAGTGAAGGCAATCTGTATAAGCATGTAGACAACAACAAACTAAGCCTTGTTTCACTGTGGATGATCATGTGACACCACAATGTTATATCATAATCATATTCCTTTTAATTAAGTATGTTCAAACCATGAAACATGCGATGAAGCAACTTAAATGCTTCACTTTTCAGAAACTAAACAAGTAAAGGATTCACAGACCTGTATTGCTGGTACAGAAAAATGACCCAGGTCTGCAAACATTGCTTCTGCACCTGTGATGAGGACAAATATTTTTTAAATAACTAAACTTTCATTCACAAACTAGACAAACACAAGAAGAAAAAGAGTATAAATTAAAAGCCTACTATTATTGATATTTTAGGTCTGATTAAAATAATATATACCTGTAATACACAAAACACAACCACCAAGAGCTGACCATGCACCTTTGCCATTATTCTTGAAGAAATAATATACATAAGCTGGATTGATTGCTCTCAGAACCGTAATATCATAAGTAAATATGTTATATAGTCCAATAGAACCAAGAGAAAAGAACCATAAAGCAAGGACTGGAGCAAACATGAATCCCACTTTACTGGTACCAAACCGCTGTATGCTGAACAAAGCTACTAGGACTACAATTGAAACACCAACCAAAGCACCTGCATGTACAAACAGATAGGTTGTTATATTTCTACTATTGCTTTTCTACATTCACTCAAACTATTAGAAAGAAGAGGAAAGTATACTCACCCGTTCCAAATCCTTTTACTTGACCTTGCAGACCACTTATGGCAGACATTACTGAAACAAGAAAAACATACCATGAATATTCTGAGGTTACAACTTAGAACAAAGCAAAATTTTTAATGACATCAGTCTTAATAAGACACGAAAAATTATAGATGTTCTCAGAAACATGCAAATTCAACTAGTTCAGCTCAAAGATAAGCTGTTAAAGTCACACCTCAAGCTATATTTGATCATCATATGATAGAAACAAATAATTTGAAACAGGATTTCAAGACCAAAACTTGATTTCATATGTACCTGATATAGCTGGGGTTAGAATACCATCTCCAATAATCATGGAAGTTCCCAACAAAACCAACACCAGCAAAAGATTTTTCAAAGTTGCCTTCCTTTCCAAAGTCTCCTTTATTTTCAAAGCCCTTTCTAGCTCTGGAGTAGGCAGTTTGAGCTTAAAACTAGAGATGTGCTCGTCAGCTTGTTGACGATTCGGAAGCATACTCACCTTTGCATACCTACAAATCAGTGAGTATAGTGCAAATGTTCCTCCTAGAATTTAACAACCATAAGAAGATCACAACTAAATACAAGTCTGAAAAATGAACAGATTACAGAAGTGAACAATTCTGAGTGGGAAAGTGAATATATCTAACCTTCTCCATTATCATTTGCTTTGAGCACTATAAACACATACTTGGCTAGTGGGATAAGCGCAATTGTGTACATTACTAATGATAAAGCCCCCAAGACATCAACATCTGATTCAATTGGAACCTTGCTGAAGACATCAGAAAAAACATATAGAGGACTTGTTCCCATATCACCATATACAACACCAAGAGTCTTAAATGCTAATAGAAGGGTGGGCCAAAGGGACATATCCTGATTCACATAAGTAGAACAGATTATAAAGAGTGAGGTAGCTCTATTTCAAGACACTGATCAAACATGTTTTATGTGATGATTACAAGTATTTCATTAATATATATACCCATTTCTTACATTTTTTGTTTCTTTCAATACAACAATACTAAGGGGGCATGTAATCCTATGCCAATGATTATGGATCTAAAGCACTAAAAGTATTACTTTAGCTAAGTATTTGTTGTTTCCAAAAGCTTGGAAGAAGAAATGAAAATTGAAAATGATAGTATTGAAAACAATAATAAAGTAATAATATACCTTAGTGTGTTGACCATGAGCTCCACCAATTTCCATGGCTTCAACATCAAAGGAATCAACCCTCTTGGGCTTCTTAACAAGCCTCCTCCTAATTGTTGTTCCATACCCTTCTCTACCATCACTATCATGGAGCTTTGACCATGGAGGAACCTCATCACAATCCACCACTTCACTGCCATCAACCCACCTTGAAGATTCACTGCTCCCACCACTGCTGTTGCTCCCTTTTCTTCCCAACAGCCTCACACTCCCACTACTCTCCTCAATTCTATCCCCCTTCATTCTTCAGGCACCACACCACACAAACCAGCCACAGTAAAAGAACTTAAAAACCCAGATATCAAATTGGATCAGCTTCTGAAAGTGTGAAACTTAATCAGCAGATTTTCATGATTTTTCAAGAAAAAAATCATATTTTTTATCTGGGTAGTGTTGAATCATATAGAACCGTGTCTGTGAGAGTGTGAGTCTGCTGACCCTAACTGCTGTAACGGTTGAAACATCAGAAGAGCCAGTTTGGGCACCAAAGACACATTACAAGTAATCAATGAGTGGAACAAGATAATTCATTTTTGGATGCATATAAATTTTAAAATTTTTTTTAATATTTAATTTAATGTCAATTTAATTTTGTATTATCCACTTTTGCTATTTTATTAGGAATGGATATTGTTGTTTACTACTTTACTTAACTGACTAATTGTGTTTATTTTTCAAGTAAATCATCAAAATAAGAATATTGAGTTCAGAAATTAAATCACAACACATCTGCATCTGAAAGAGAAAGAGGGAAGGGGTGTCTTTTTATTTATTTATTATTTGAGAGGGAGTGTCATCTTTGTTGTTATTATAGATAGATAAATCCTACGGATTAAATTATAATTTTTATATTTATATTTATATATTATATTTAAAAATCAACTAAACAAGTACTATTTAGTATTTACTATTATACTAATGAAAAATTCTAAATGACTAATTTTTTAGTAAACTTAGAATTGAAATTAGATACCTAAAACTATTTGTATTTGTATTTATTTATATGTATAAGTTTTGTATAAAACTTCTTCTGAGTTTATAATGAAAATCAAATTGGGTATCTGTATTCTGTCCAATGTCCAATGGTGCTTACAATTTTTGTCTTGTTGTGAGAACTGTTGACCATGGAGCTTGCATAATTATGAAGTAGATGGGACATGTACCAATAACAGCGAGACATAAATACACGACACTCTCGTGATTCGTGAATTGGCCCCACAACAATTTCATTTTCCAGGAATTCTATTATTTTTGGAAGTTCTTTTGTTTCTTTCTTTTACTTCTTTAAAAAATATTTAACTTCATAATCTATCAGGTATTGGCAATAAAAATTGGACACTCATTAACAAGGTTTACAAAGGGGCCTAGGCCCAATAACAAAACAAAAAAGCTACATTCGAGTTCTGCAGATGAATATAATATCACTTTTTTTTAGCTTAACAGGCCCAAAATAATTGGATCATACAGTCATAATTTTTTCTCCCGTTTTGGGATACGATGAGCCCAAAATTCCCAAAGTGACCAAAAAATTGAAATCAGCCCAAAATGACATCGTTAAAGTGAAAAGACAAAACGCAGAATAGAAAGGTTTTAGGGTTTTAGAGCTCCCACGATTCCCCTTTCCGATCATCCAGAAGATTCGTTACGGTTTCAGCTGAACTTTGATTTCAATCCTTTGTATTCTATTTTCTCTGTAAGGATAATCGATTTTTACGTTCCCTTCTCGAACTATCTATTCCTCTATCTAAGCTTTTTTGGGTCCTGTAGGGTGGTTCTGATTTTCTTGACGATGGCTCGGGTCTATATTGGCAATCTGGACCCTCGTGTTTCTGAGAGGGATCTCGAAGATGAGTTTCGTTTATTTGGTGTTCTTCGGAGGTAGATTCTCTTCAAAGTTATTTCCTTTTTTTTTTTTTCAATGAAAAATTGAAAATCACGAAATTTGTAACCAAATTCAAACGTGTAAAAGGATTGGTAATCCAATTACCAGTTTCTGACATAAATTAAGTTGTGCTAGTGATGTTTCTAAACTCTTTTTTATTATTATTATTATTATAGCATGGTTCATGAGTCTTATTGTTTGTTCATGGTTTCTGTAACATTTCTATTGGCAATAAATAAACATGTTGAATTCAATGCAGTGTCTGGGTTGCTCGTAGACCACCAGGATATGCATTCATCGAGTTTGATGATAGGAGGGATGCACTTGACGCAATTCATGCCTTGGATGGTCTGTGTATTTTCCTGTTAATTCAATTTGTCATTATTGGTTGCTAAACTGTTTTTTCTCATACATAGTTGAGATTATGTGCACTATACTGGCCAAAGTGCCAAAATTTTAGAGAAGCCAAATCTTTTTCTTTGCTTCATTAAAAGTTTGGTTAATGTTATCTTTTGAATCTCATGTAGGGAAAAATGGTTGGCGTGTAGAGCTTTCTCACAATTCCAAGGGAGGAGGCCGTGGTGGGCGTGGTGGTCGTGGAAGTGATGACCTGAAATGTTATGAATGTGGTGAACCTGGACATTTTGCTAGGGAGTGTCGTTTGCGTGTTGGCTCACGTGGCGTAGGTAGTGGAAGGAGGCGAAGTCCAAGTCCTTATTATAGGCGTCGTAGAAGTCCAAGTTATGGGTATGGCGGCCGCAGGTGTGTTGCTGACTGACATGCTAAATATGAACTATAGCTATGCATTTCAAATAAATTTTCAAATTTCTATGCCTTTTAACATGTGTTTTGTTTATGATTTATTTGCGTTGATTGCACAACATGAATAATGAACTATTTTTTTCTATGTGATAGAAAGCAACATATGGTAAAATGAAATTTGTAAATTGATTAAACCAGCCTTGTCTTGAACCATCTTATAAAATGTTTTGTTATCCGTCTTGACTTTGTTATTCCGAAATTTGATATCTCTGGTTCTGGAAGCTACTTCTGATATTCTTTTCTTATGTTTTTGTTACATTTGATGATTCATGAAAGCTACAACTTGATATTAATCCAATAAATTTGTTTCATTTTATTAGGAGTTATAGTCCTCGTGGGAGAAGATCTCCAAAGAGACGTAGCATATCACCTCCTTATCGGGGTCGCAGTTACAGCAGGTCCCCTCCATACCG
>JASCZI010151317.1:1316-29515 GCA_036250425.1 Stylosanthes scabra
TAATTAAGCCTTTGATTGAGTCAGACCCTTCCATAAAAATAAGATCTGTGATCGCCGAGGTCCAATCGAAGTTCAATTATACAGTAAGTTATCGCAAAGCATGGATGGCTAAACAAAAGGCTGTGGAAAAGATCCTCGGGGGTTGGGAGGCCTCTTATGAGACATTGTCAACATGGTTTGGAGCGATGGTAGCAAGAGAAACAGCAGCTGCTGTGGAGTTTGAAACTTCACCCGCTTATCGGGGGGATGAGTTGGTTCCTGACTTCAGAATACTACGTAGAGTGTTTTGGACTTTTTATCCTTGCATCAGAGCATTTAGACATTGCAAGCCAATGGTACAAGTCGACGGCACACGCTTATATGGAAAGTATAAAGGGGCTCTGTTGGTGGCAGTGACTCAAGATGGAAACAATAACATTGTGCCCATCGCATTTGCCCTTGTAGAGGGCGAGACAACAGATACATGGTACTTTTTCTCAACCATTTGCGAACACATGTTGTGACAATTGATGGTGTGGGACTTATCTCCAATCGGCATCAGTTTATTATTTCAGCAGTACAACGATGCAATGGGGCTTGGCAGCCCCCACGTGCCGTCCACATGTTTTGCATTAGGCACATTGGGTCTAACTTCCTAAGGGATTTTGGAAATAAGTATTTACACAGGCTTCTGGTGAACTTGGGTAAGTGATATGTCACATTTTTTTTTTAGCTATTGACAATCTTCTTAAAATTACCAAAGTTGATCCTCCTGTACATATGTATCCAGTGACTTTTTTTTTGTTGATTTACAAGGTATTCCAAAACAGTCGGGGAATATGAAACCCGCTATCAGCGGCTAAAAGCGAGTGGGGAGCGTTACACTCAATGGTTGGACAGGATCCCTCGGGAACAACATGTTTTGGCATATGATGGCGGTCTGAGGTGGGGCCACATGACGACTAACCTTGTCGAGTGCATTAATGGAGTGCTGAAAGGGGCAAGAAGTCCCCCTATCACGGCCATTGTGAAGGCAACATTTTACAGGTTAAATGAGTTATTCACTAGGAAACGAACAGAGGCTGAGGCTCGAATTAGGGCGGGACAACCTTTCTCAGAATTGGTAACCAAAAAGCTTCAAGAAAACCAACAAGCTTCTGGAAACATACTAGTCAACTGCTTTGATAAACAGAAACTGTAGAGAAAAACATACAAGATTAGGACCGAGCCGGTGTTCATTATACGGTGTCCACAGGAACTGTAGAGAAAAACAAAACAACCTACTTCAGTTCATATAAAAATAGTTCCGACAAATATCTACACACACTATAGCCGTACAAATATAGACGTACGCTATCATCGGTAATATTGTCAAGCATCTGCCTGTAGTGACGGAGTGTCCGTCGCCTATGTTCTCTATCTTGGAGAACCCAATTCACCCATCTGAAACAACGATATATATTTTCAATAATTATGCCTATGGACATAAAAATGCTATTCATAATACTACTCAATTTTATAAATGTACTGTTTACCTGCGAGAAAGCGGGAAAGATGGTGCAGTCAAAACTGGGGCGAGGAATGACATTCTCTCCCAAGCCCATACAAGCAATAGTGCCAAAGGCCCATCTATGTCTAGATAATTAAACTGGGTAGCTCTGCACAGAGATCTGTTTAGGTGGGCAAGACACGCACTACCTCAACTATAGGCGTTTATCTGAGTAACATCACGAAGAAGAGGGAGAAATTTCGAGTGCACATGGGTAGAAGACTTGTCACAAAACAGAGTTGTACCAAACAGTTCCATGATGTGCAACTTGACATATCTATTAATAGATTCGTCATCGGTCAACCGAATAGAGTTTTTAACCCTACGTATCCAGGCTATCTTGATAAAACTAGCTAGTTACCTTTATGTCACCATCATCCGGCTCGACACCGAAATTTAACCTGCACTCCGCCTTCAGTGCATCAACACTTGATGTGGTCCAACCAGTCACCAGAACTCCATGTGAACTCAACCCAAGAATCATTGCCACATCCTGTAGCGTGACAGTAACCTCTCCTATTGGCAGATGAAACGTATGTGTATTCGGGTCCCACCTTTCAACAAGAGTTGATACCAGGTACGACTGACTCAGTATTTTGCCCCTAATTTGTGAAATGTGATAGAAGCCGACATTAATGAGTTTTTCATCTATCCTCTGGTTGTAGTCACTCGGAGTAAATAAATGCCTTGTGCGCAATTTTCTTGATTGCTGAAAAAATAATAAATAAATAAAACTCCATAATAAAATCCATAATTAAATTAATAATTTTAAAGTATAATGAACATAAATATTGATAACAGCTAAATTAAGCAAACTAATAAATAAATAAAACTCCATATTAAAATCAACAATAATAACATCACTATTTTACACTAATAGCAGCCCTGAAATATATATATGTGTATCATATGCTAACCATAAAAATATTGTATAAAATTTAGTAAAAACTTACATATTCGGGCTCCTTAAGTTTATGAATGATATGTTTCTTCAATTTAACCATTTTTTTGTCCAATCTTCAATAGCTTCTAATAGTCCACAAACTGCAAATGCATGAGTAAACTTAATTTATTAACGAAATCCTATATCAATAATAACAATAATTATACACAACCAAGTAATTTTGCCAACCAAGTCCAACCAAGCTCCTTACTCACACGCGCGTTTTTTTCCCTCTTCTGTTACTACGCTTTTTTTTTCTTCTCTTCACCGAGTTAAGAAGTGGATCAGAGGAGAACGATGATGACGATAGCGATGACGACGACCACGATGACAGCGATAATGACAGCGGAGGAGGAGGAGCAGCAGCGGCAGAAGGTAAAGAAGGAGCAGCAACAACAGAAGGAGAAGGAGGAGGCAGAAGGAGAGGGAGGAGGCAGAAGGAGAGGGAGGAGGAGGAGGAGAAGAAGAGGAGGAGGAAGAGGAGGAGGATGGTAATATCATTGTCAGTAGAGAAGAAGAAGAATATGGAGTACATTTAAGTACATTTGCGTTTCTACTTTCATTCAAAACTGTTTCTGTTTTCATATAAATTTCGTTTCTGTTTTCATGTAAATTTCGTTTCTGTTTTCGTGACGCAAAGTCACGCATAGACGTAAACAACACGACGCCCAGGCGTGGGTTCATCACCAAATCCGTTTCTGTTTTCATATAAATTATGTTTCTGTTTTCATGTAAATTTCGTTTCTGTTTTCGTGACCCAAAGTCACGCCTAGGCGTAAACAAGACCACGCCCAGGCGTGGGTTCATTACCAAATCCGTTTCTGTTTTCATATAAATTTCGTTTCTGTTTTCATGTAAATTTCGTTTCTGTTTTCATGACCCAAAGTCACCCCTATGCGTAAACAAGACCACGCCAGGCGTGTGTTCATCACCAAATCCGTTTCTGTTTTCATATAAATTCCGTTTCTGTTTTCATGTAAATTCCATTTTTGTTTTTGATATAAAATTCATTTATATTTTTCATGCAAATTCCGTTTTTGTTTTCATTCAAAATTCATTTCTGTTTTCTTAGAATATTCAATTCAAATTTTCATCATCATCAACAACAACAACAACACCAACAACGTAAATAATGGAAGAAGATGACGAAGAAGAGAAAGAAGAAGAGGACGAAGAAGAGGAAGAAGAAGAAGAAGACGAAGAAGAGGAAGGAGAAGAAGACGACAATGACGACGACGACGACAATGATGGCGGCTGCAGCGATGATGGCGAAGGCAAAGCAAGAAGGAGGAGGAGGAGGCGCTGCAGAAGAAGAAGAAGAAGAAGAAGAAGAAGATTGGGGGAGAGTGAACGCACGTTTGAATTTTGAGGGAGAGTAGTGAACGCGCGTGTGAGGGTGAGAGTGGGGGAAAAAAACTTGGTTGGACTTGGTTAGGGTAATTGCTTGGATGTGTAGTAATATTGCAATAATAATAATACTATAACATCTAACTAACCAGTTACCACACAACACTAAACTATATCAATAACAATAAAACTAATTGGGATTATTATTATTCTAAACAACTCATGACCCTAATACATATGTAAAAAAAAGTTAAAACTATATCATCAATATCTTCTACCTAACCAGTCATCACACAACACTAAACTATATCCATAATAATAAAACTAATTGGAATTATTATTATTCTAAACGACTAGTGACCCTAATACGTATATAAAAAGTAAAAACTATATATTCAATCGCTTAAAAATAAAAATAATTATCGCTGAATGCTAAACTATATCAATAATAATAAAACTAATTAGGATTACTCTTATTCTAAACTACCCATAACTCTAACATATAAAAAAAATAAAGACTATCTCTTCAATAACTTCTAACTAACCACTTATCACAAAACACTAACCTATATCAATACAAATAAAACTAATTAGGATTATTATAATTTTAAACTATCCATAATCCTAATATATATATAAAATAACAAATGGGTACTTCATTAGCTTCTAACTAATCAATTTATATACAAAACTACACTACCAAACTATGTCAATAATAATAAAACTAATTAGGATTATTATAATTTTAAACTATTAACCACTATATCAATTATTTTACCCTACATTAATCAATTTACATGCACTACTACACTACTGACCACTGTATCTTAAGGAGCTACTAATCAAATATTTTTTTTCAACACTAATCAATTTTTTTTAACCCTAAACTATATCAATCAATCAATAATATAAAAATCTAAAACTAATTAACATAGATAACATTTAAACTATCTATTTTCTAATCCTAACATAAAAAAAAAAGCTTACCTTCTTCTATCTTCAATGAAGCCGCAGTGAGTGAGAGAGCTCCCGTGGCTATTTTGGTGTTTGAATGTTTCGAAGGAAAGTGACAAGGGTTTGTGCTCATTTCAGGTTAGTATATACCATTCTTCATCCTCAACCGTTGGATCAAGTTTGGTTAAGTCCCAACCATTGGATCTTCACTGATCCGTGGCTAATTTTTTTTTCCATGTTAATAAAGAATCCGTCTTCGACGCATTCAAGGAGGAGGAAAGCCATACGATTGAAGACGTGGCCTCATCTGCACCGTTAGATCTCTCCTTTTAATTTTTTTTATTTTTTGCAGACCAAATCCGTCTTTGACGCATTCTCAATGCCTCGTAGCTACACGATTGATGACGTTGGCTCATCTGCGCCATCAGATCTCTCCTTTTAAATTTTTTTATTTTTTTCAAACACAATTCGTGGCTGACGGATTGCCAATGAGTGGTAGCCACACGATACTCCATGTTTCCTTCATCTCAGCCGTCAGATTTCTTTTTTTATTTTTAAAAAAAATAAAAAATGTGGAATGCAGAAGCAGACTCGCATGAAATTTGAGGCGCAAATAGCTAACCAACTATGACTATGAACCCTTTATTTATTCTTTTATTGCATGGATGACACTTGGTGGATTTAGCAGATAAAAATCTAGAATTGTGTGTTACTTTATTACACCTATATTTCAAAATTTGTTTTCTCCCTCTTTGCTAGGTTGTGATTGGACACATTTAATTTCTTCTTAAGAATTAAATTATACAATAATGATACATGGATCCTGTATTAATGAGTTTGATTTTTTTTTTCTTACTCTCTTTACTTTCTATTTCTAAGGAATATACTATAACTATAATTCTCAAAAATCAAGTTTTTATATAAATACAAAATATATATTTAAAATAAATTAAATAAAAATAAAATTAATTTTTTATCTTAAATATAAAATTTAAGTTTAACAAAATGGTAAAAATATTTGCATTTATTATATAACGTAACTGTAAATAAGTAAATAACTTTCTTTTTCCAACCCGTGACAAATATAGAAAATGATAATTATACAATTATATAAAACATTTTATTTTTACCACATCCAAATAAAATTATCTAATTGTTTAGAGTACTCCAAATAAATTGATGAAAAAAATAAAACATTTTTAATTATTCTAAAAACACCTAATAATAATAACTCTAAAATTACCTTGTATTTGTCTCAACCCAAGTCCCCATTCCATAAATATCCCATCAACACCCACCACATCCCACAACACAACAGCATCACTTTAACACACTCCAAATACCAACAATGGCTTCCACCAAAATCTCCTCTCCTTCCTTCACCAAAACCACTACCCCTTCTTCCCTCCGCTCCAACACCAACACCACCACCTTATTCCGCCTCAACCCACAACAACATGCATGCAAGAACACCAACCTCTCTCTCCGCGCATCGATGTCAGCGTCATCTTCGTCACCACCCCCATACGATCTACACTCCTTCAAGTTTGAGCCAATCAGGGAATCGATCGTTTCACGGGAGATGACCCGCAGGTACATGACAGACATGGTCACGCACGCCGACACCGACGTTGTCATCGTGGGTGCCGGTTCTGCCGGGCTGTCATGCGCCTATGAGCTCAGCAAGAACCCGTCGGTCAACGTTGCCATCATTGAGCAGTCTGTCAGCCCCGGTGGTGGCGCTTGGCTCGGTGGCCAACTCTTCTCTGCCATGGTAATTAAAACATTTTCTTCATTCATTTTTCATTTTACAGAGAATATATATTTATTTGGAAATAAATCTTATAAAATAATAAAATTAGTAAAGTAATAATAGAGGTTAATCTATCATTAAATTTTTAATTTTTATTATAAGTTAGTTTTACTGTTTTAGTTGGTGTTTGGATGCTATTAAATGACATATTCTTTAAAGAAAAATCTTAGTAGCATGTAAAAAAAATTTTCTTTTAAAGTTAGCAATTTTTTTAAAAAAATTTTGTTAGAGATATATTTTACCATAAAAATATATTTTAATATAATAATTAATAAATAAAAAAATATTTTTACATCATTACTCCAATATATTTGTACTCCAATATATAGTTTATAAATAATTTTTTTATGTAAGTTATCAAATCATTAAATTATTTTTTTCTTCAAAAGATCTTTAAAATGTCACTTAATTTTTGGTTAGAAACTCACCTAAACAAATTCTAAATTCTTAATTATTTTTTATAAAAATAATATACTAATCACTTTTAAATTAAATTACAATTTAAATGACTTTATCTCTTGTTTTCTATCCCGAAAAATCTCCTCTATTGAGAGGGATTTGGTCCATTTATTTATTGCTTTGACCTGAGAGCAAGAGAATATCTCATATTTAATGATGTTTTATTGATATGATTTAATTTTAATTTTAAATAAAGAGGTTTCACACTTTTTCCACATATAAGTTTATAATAGATAAGGTTTAACGTAGATTGGATGAAATATTTTCAGGTTGAAGATTTTTTTATATTCTATTTTTATTATTTATTATAAAATCCTAATTGCTCTCAACTATTCATCTTATATTTCACCTGATATAGTATGAATTAGATTCTCTTTAAACAAAGCCTATTTTTTATATTAGAAATGTAAATATAATTTCCAATGTATTTCTGAGGAGAAATATTGAGTTTTTGTTTTCTTGCATGGATAGAATTAAAATAAATTGTTATTCAAAATAAATCAAATTATAAACTCTTGCATGCTTCAGTCTTTAGCGGTAAAGTTGAAAACTAATTTGAGTTAATCTAATAATAATTAACTTAGTCTCTTTGGGATGAAGGATTATTAATCCTTGGTTTTGGTTTTGCTGTTAGAAATACCATAAAAAAAACGAATAAAAGGTTAGATTGAGAATACACTTGAAAAGTAAAAATAAACTAAAACGAATAAAAGTTGAGGTTGGTGCATACTCCGCAGAAATTTTTATTTTTCAAATCTATATATTTTTTTTGTGACTTTTCAAATCTATATTTAATTTCAATAATAATTATTGGGTCATTTTAAAATGTTTTTTTGAAACTACGAACAAACAAACATTATGGAAATATTTTCTCAATCAAGAATGCTAGGTAACCAATAAAAATTCAATCAATATCAATTTTTGGATGTTTTATTTCTAAAAAAATATAAAGTTGACAGATGATTTATCTTTCAGATGTTTTATGGCTTCGATTGTGAATGTTTTATAAACAATGGTTATAAATGTTTTATTTTTTGTTAGCTAATTTGTTACTTAAAAAATTATTTATCATCTATATTTTTCTTTGAAAATATTCGAAATTATTATTTATAGAACATCCACAATGAAAGCTATATAACATCCAAACCTAAAACAACTTTAGCCAACTTTATTATTTTTAGAAACAGAATTTTCGAAACTTAAAAACAGAACATCCGAAACATAAAGAAATAGAACATCTAATTTAAATTATTGGTTGATGTTGGCTGAATTTTTATTAGTTACCTAGCATAGTTGTTTTCTCAATAGTGAACCATTTCTTGAACTTAAAATATTATTTATTTTGTAACAAAAAAATTATTTATTCATTTATTATTATTATTCAAAAAATTTATTATTCATTTATTAGTTATTCATTTCTAAGTAAATATGAATATATGATGGCCCTATTTCATAGAGGGGCTAGAATTTAGTGTGCCTAAATATACTAATTTAGAAAATAATAAGAGTACAATAAAAACATTTTCATTAGTAGATGATTCAAGTATGACTTTATGTTCGATGCTCCGAACAGATTATTTATTTAGTTTTAGTTGTACTATAATTTATGAGTCTTGGCCCTCTACTTCTTAGTTCCAAATATTAATTCATGCATAAAATGTTCTTATTCTTATTATGTGTTTGTTGTGTAGCTAAATTGTTTTGACTTTTGACTATATATATATTTTTCTCTTGGTTGTGCTGTGGCCGATTGATTTAGTTTTTTTATGAGATTAAATTGTTTAAAATTTTAGTAAAAACAAAATTTACTAGGAACTAATTTAGGGTCTCTTATGTATAAAAATGTGATGTTAAATTAAATAAAATAACTTTAGGTTATTATCTCTCTGATATTACCGTTTATAAAAAACTCAATGGTGCATTACCATATTTTGTTGCAGGTAGTGCGCAAGCCGGCACATCGATTCCTAGACGAGCTCGGCATTGAGTACGACGAGCAAGACAACTACGTGGTGATCAAGCACGCAGCGCTGTTCACTTCGACAATCATGAGCAATCTCCTCGCGCGGCCGAACGTCAAGCTATTCAATGCGGTGGCCGCGGAGGACTTGATAGTGAAGAACAACAGGGTTGGTGGTGTGGTGACAAACTGGGCCTTGGTGTCAATGAACCATGACACACAGTCATGCATGGACCCAAATGTGATGGAGGCTAAGGTTGTGGTTAGTTCATGTGGGCATGATGGGCCATTTGGGGCCACAGGAGTTAAGAGGCTGAAGAGCATTGGAATGATTGATAGCGTTCCTGGGATGAAGGCACTTGATATGAATACTGCTGAAGATGCTATTGTGAAACTCACTAGGGAGATTGTACCTGGAATGATTGTTACTGGCATGGAAGTTGCTGAGATTGATGGTGCCCCTAGAATGGTAATTTTTCCAACTCTTTTGATTTTCTCATCTAATTTTGTTAGCAAGTGTAAAATTTTATAAAACTTTTTACTTTTTTAATACATTGAGAACTGAAAAGAATTGAGTTTTTAACTTTTTAAATACATTATAAGCTTTAATTTTTTATATTCGGGAATGCAAATCTTTTACTTTTAGTCTTTTACTTAGCGTTGAACATTTTCTCTTATTTTTGCCTTATTTTCAAACGACCACCAATTAATTCTTTTCTTTTTCGCCTTGTTTTTTTGTCGGATTCTTTTATTTGCTCTGATTTACCTAAGATTTTATATGAAAATGAATTACAATCATGCCTAATGAGACAACTCTCTTTATAAAAGGGCTGGTGGAATTGCAAGGGCTGGTGGAATTGGACCCCAGTATGATATATGACTGTGTTCATGACATCTTTCTTGTCCATTAGCAAATTTCCTTTTGGTACTTTTGTTTGTACATGATTGTTTTTTCTTTCTATTTTCCTTTAAAAAAGAAACTTCTAATTGCACATAAGCTCTGGTCTAATTAGATTTGTTACTGTTGGAAACATTTCCGAAACTCTATAGTGTTACCGTAATTTAATAATTTTAGTGGTTAATTTTAATATGCATATGTTTTATAACAATTTTATAATTATATTAAATAATTATGATTACTGAATTACTATATAATATATGTCTGAAAAAGTTTTTTTAAAATTATTAAATTTGTAAAATGATAAAGTAACCTTGATATTCATATTTGAATTTATAATTTTTATTGCTCATGTGCTAACCATTTTAATTTAAATGTGATTGGAGCATTTTTTTTTAAAAAAAAAAATTTGCTAAAATGCTATTACTTGGGAAAATAATGTTGAAATGAACAATAATAATGCAGGGCCCAACATTTGGGGCAATGATGATATCTGGGCAGAAAGCAGCACATCTGGCTTTGAGGGCATTGGGACTCCCAAATGCTTTGGACTATGCTGGAAACATCCCCCAGCCTGAGCTTGTCCTAGCTGCAGCACAATCTCCAAACATTGTTGATGCTTAAGATCAATAGTATTCCATTCATTTGGAATTCACCCGGAAGAAATAAGATAGCAAATTAAAATTATAATAATAATGTCTTTGTTTAGCTGTGTTAGTGAGTAATATGTGATGATGGATTTTGGGCTGGTTTATGTGACTTTCTTCTCTTATGAAGTTTGTTAATAACATGGCGTGTGTTTGTTTGCCTATATTGCTGCCTCACTTTACTGCTTTGGTACTTAATTTTCTTTTCAATCTGATCCAAAAGGGGAAACAATCTACAAATTAGTTCTTAACTTATGTAAGACTATTCAAAATGTGCTCTTAAAAATATTATTGGTACCTTCTCCTCCTGAATTATATAGAGATATAGTGATTTGACATATATTAATTGTTAAATTAAAAATTTATTTAATCTACAAAGCTGTGGACTGGGCCGTCAGATAGAATTTGTAATCGACAAAGAAAATAATAAAAATATTTCAAAAAACGTAAATAATTAATAGAAAAAGTTTGCTGACATGAAATTCAATAAATAAAGAAGACTTCTAATATGAGTTATTGTGTAAATTAATCCGTGAAAGATATCAAGTTTTTCAAATTAGTCTTTAAAAAAATTTGTTAGTCATGAAAGATTAATTTTAAGTCAAATTGATTCTTCTCTCAATTAAACGATGGCATGCCATTTTTAAATGACGCGTGTCACAATTATTAAGTGACTTGTGATCTATCAACCAATCATTTTATAACGTATGTAAATCTAATGGTAGAATATTTTCTATTTGTGTAAAGAACCATGAGAGACAAATGAGAGAAAACCAGGGAGAATGTGAGGGGTCAAGAGAGGGAGTTTGGCAGGTGGTGAGACGGGTAGACCTAGGACCTATTGGGGCCAACCACACATAGTTACAACCACATAGTAAGCATTTTGGACAGAACAGGGATGATAAAAGCAAAATAAGAAACAAATGGGAGATGGAGAATGGAACAATAATATTGTTTGCTGACAACTTGCCAAGGAATACGTTGGTGTGTGGCTTTGGAGGGTGTTTGGCAACGTGGGCAAAGTCATTGATGTGTTACTCTCGAGAAAGAAGCGTGATGCGAACTCGCTGTGGTTTGCATTCATAAGGTTTGAGAGGAGAGAATATGCGATCCGTGCGATTGAGAGACTAGATGGGTGGAAAGTATGGGGTTGCATCATTAAAATCTTAGAAGTGAGATATAGAAGAACTGAGCAGAAAAAATCAGAAAGAGTAGGGTTTAAGGATGACGTGAGAGAGAACAGATGGGTAGAGAAAGAAAGAATGACTGGTGAAAGAACATACAGAGATGTGGTCCTTAACAAAAATGGAGACCATGGCTGTTTTAAGATAAGGGATGATAACGCCATTCGGACAATGGGAAACTCAAAACTGGTACTAGAGGCAGATGAGACTAAGAAGGAAATTACGAGCAGAAGTCTGGTGGGTGAGGTAACAAAACCAAGAAAGTTTGAAGAGCTAAGGCAAGAGGTGATGGAGGATTGGCAAACTATGGTGGACATGAAGATGATGGGCGCATGGAAGGTGATAATGAGGTTTGATTCAGTTGAAAATATGGTGGAAGCAGAAAAGGCACCACATCTCCTAAACCAATTCTTGGAAGTCAGAAGATGGACTACGGGTGAAGCAATTGGATCGAGAAGATTCTGGATAGAAATCAATGGGCTCCCAGCCAACGTATGGACGACACAAAATATGGAACAGATAGGTAATGTCTGGGGAACAGTTTTAAAGATTGACGAAGGTAAGGGAGGACACTTCAACGCGTTCAGAATCCGGGTTGATGCTAAATTTTTGCCAATGATCCAAGCGATTCTCACAGTTGTAATTGAAGGAAGACTATGTGATAACTGCTAAGGAAATAGGGGTGTCGATAGAAGATGAAAGAGCAGAAGCGAAGGAGGGTTGGAATGTGGAAGGTCGTGAACGGAATGAAGATAACATAGAAGATCTTGATTCCATTGAACGAGAAGTAGAGAAATCGATCAATGGAAGTAACCACAAAAGTGGGACGATAGACGAAGAAGATGGGGGAGGAGACCGAGAATCGCCGAAGACGGAAGAGGATTCGTCACGAGTCCAAGAAACTTAAACATTCCAAACGAGATGCGTGGTGGAGACGGAATTGGGCCATGACAAGGATCCTAGTTCGTTGGGCCCAACGAAGACCCATACTCAAAGCCCAACAAAAACAACATGAGTGGAAGACGATAGGCGAACTGAAGATGTGATAAAGGAAATGGGCCTAGACAAAATCAAGAAGGCCTCACTGAACTGCAACATCTGTAGTGGAGAAATAAACACAATGATAGGGAATGGGCTTGGCAGGGAGACAGCCCATGAAGCAACAACAGATGTTTCGGATCCTACCTTTCTGCCAAGGTTCGAAGAATGGAGAGATGGAAGCTCTGAATCGGCAAATGAAAAAACAGTGAGAAGGGTACAAGTGGGAAGAAGAAGGGGGGCCAAAAAAGGGAAGAACAAGGTGAATAAGGCAGAAAAGAACAAGAAACTGACCGACAAGAAGAAGAAGACATCTAAGAAGAAAGGAGAAGATCTTGTGGAAGGGGAAGGGGATAGGGACACGGTTGAAACAATTTCTAACAGTGGGAGCGATGGAGAAGAAGATAGCAACGAAAAACAGGCATGTAGAACTCTGAAATTGGGAATCAGATTGAGGGTCACTTTGACGGAAGATGATAAAGCAAAAAATAACCTTAAGTGCATGGAAGGTGCAAACCAGAGTTCAAAAGGGGATACTTCCAGAAGAAGATCGCGGAGCAGAAACAGAAGGAGAGGTAAGAAAATTGGTGATCCTAATTACAGTAATTGATGATTGTGCTGTGGAATTATAGAGGTTTGAAATGTGGGGGGAAGATGGGGGTTGTCAGAGAATGGATAAAAAAACATAATGTGAGAATGGTGGGGTTAGTTGAAACTAAGGCAGAGAGACATAAGGAATTTGAGGTAAAGAGAATTTGGGGGACTGTCGAATATGAGTGGGATATGGTTGCAGATGAGAATCAAGGAGGTGGAATCCTGTGTATCTGGGAAAAATGATTTTTTCAGGTGCAGCAAATCCATAAGGAGGTAGATGGATATGGGTAGAAGCTACCATAAAGGAAACTGGGGATAGAGCACTGATTATAGTGGTGTATGCACCGAATGATGCAAATCAAAGAAGAGTGGTTTGGCAGGAGGTGATAGGTCTTAAGGATCAAGTTAATCTCCCTGTAATCGCACTTGGGGATTTTAACAAGATTCTCAAACCTGAAGAAAGGAGTAGTGGGAACATAAATGCAACAAGTATGGAGGACTTCAAAGAATGGATCCAAGAAATGGAATTGCTGGACATGCCTTTGGAAGGGGGGAAAAAGTGCAAGCAGAATTGACCGTTTCTTGGTTGATCCTATTTGGTTGCAAAGGTATCGAACGCTGAAGATAAGGGCCTTGAAGTGTAGCAAATCGGATCACATCCCTCTCATCCTAAAGGAAACACTGACAAATTGGGGTCCAAAGCCGTTCAGATCTTTGAATATATGGCTCTCCCACCCACAATTCAAGAAAATATTTAGTAATGAGTGGAAGAAAATTGAAAACGGTACTGTTGCCAACAAACTGGATAGAATGAAGGAGCCCTTGAAAAACTTCAACAAAATAAAGTTTGGCAATTTAGATGAAAGGATCAAGATGCTGGAAGAGGAAATTTTTAAAACCGATTTGGAGCTGGAGATGAAAATCAACGAAGAAGAAAACTTGATCAGAAGACATGCTCTAAATAATCATGTGGAAGTGTGGTATAGAATAGCGGAATACTGGAAACAACACTCAAGAGACATATTTGTCTACGATGTGGACAAAAACACAAGGTACTTCCACGTCCAGTCAACAATAAGGCAAAGAAAAAAAATGTATTGATGAGATTAAGATAAATGGGCGTGCAACAAGGGACCCGAAGATGATAAAACAGGCTGAAAGACAATACTTCAAGGAGCTGTATACGCAGAAAGACATGCTAATGATGCAATTCGAGGAGGGTCTGGTTTCTAAAATTTCAGCAGCTCAGGCATTGGAAATTGAGGAACTACCTTCCCCTGAGGAAATAAAGAAGGTTGTATGGGATTGTGACTCAAGCAGGGCTCTGGGACCGGACGGGTTTAATTTGGGGTTTATTAAGAAGACTTGGGACGTTATTGGTGATGAGTTCAAGGATATGGTTAACTCCTTCTTTATAACTGCAAGCTTACCCAAGAAAGTTAACATGACTTTGGTGACGTTGGCAACCAAGCAGAATGGAGGAAAAGAGATGAAGGATCTAAGACCGATAAGCATGGTGGGCAGCATATACAAGGTAATTTCGAAGATACTGGTGGCAAGGATGAGGCCGCTAATGAAATCCTTGGTGGGAGAGGCGCAAACTGCATTTATCCAAAACAGACAGATTCTTGATGGAGCATTAATAGTGTGTGAGACAATTGCATGGTTAAAGAAGAGAAAGATGCAAGGGGTTGTGGTCAAGCTAGACTTCAGAAAAGCCTATGATTCAATGAGGTGAGACTTCCTTGATTTGGTTCTGGTTAGGATGGGTTTTGGGGAGCGCTGGAGAGGATGGATTGGAGGAATGATCAGAAATGCTTCAATGTCCATATTGGTGAATGGAAGCCCAACAAAACCATTCACGATGGAACGGGGACTGCGACAAGGAGACCCACTATCCCCGTTCCTCTTCGTCCTTGTTATGAAAGTCCTTAACAGTTAGTATGTCGAGCTATGGAAAATAGATTTATTAAAGGGCTGCACATTGGAAAGAAGAATGTATTGTTGATGCACCTTCAATTTGCGAATGATACGATACTCTTTTTCCCACCAAAGCCGAAGGTGTTGGAGAATTTCAGAATGCTATTAGAGTGCTTTGGGGCAATGTCGGGTCTTGAGATCAATTTTGAGAAATCAAATGCTATACCGGTAAATTGCAACACCCTCTTGGCGGAGGACTTAAAGCAAGCCATGAAGTGTAGTGTGGGATCGCTTCCGATAGCTTATTTGGGAATTCCACTTGGTGCTAATCCAAGGAAAGTGGCTACATGGAAACCAGTTATTGACAAAATAGAGAAGAAGCTGGGGAGCTGGAAGGCTAATCTATTATCTCGAGCAAGAAGGATAGTGATAATTTGGTCGGTAATAAAAAACCTTCCGATGTATTATTTACGACTGTTTAAAATGCCGAAGCAAGTTGAAAAGAAGATAATATCCCTACAGTCAAGATTCTTTTGGGGAGGGAAAAAAGTTAAAAGAATGATGGCTACAATTAAATGGAGTACTATACAAAAACCTAAGGAGTATGGAGGCCTTGGAGTTGGTGATCTAGCGCGAACAAAATCGTGTGTGAACATTGAGCTTGGCGTCCAGGTACGGATTTAGATTCATTACTACAACTTATAACCTAGTATGAACACCTAGGCTAGTTGGACCTAGGATGACTTGATAATGAAATTAAAAATGAAGGAAAGCCAGGGAAACTTATGAAATGTATGTGATATGTGCCATGTTTGATGTTTGTGATGATTGATGATGAAAATCATATGGCAATGATGAATAATCATGATGATATTGAGTGTATTATGATTGTATGAATTGAGACTATGTGCCAAATTGATTGAGAATATGATGAAGAGTCTATGCACGAGAGGGTAAAAGAATGAGATGATTTGAGAATTGAAAAGCCCTTGGGGCAATATGTGTTTTGGAGTGTGGTGGAGAGTGGAAAAGATGTTTTAGAAGAGGTTTTGAAAAAGAAAAATTTGGTTTTCAAGTTTTCAAGAAAAACATACTTTTGGTCGACTTTAGTGGGCCGGAATTTAGTTTTGAACTATTGAATCTATTTTCCAAAGAAAAGGTTTTGAAGAGTGTTTTGGTGTTTAAAAGATATTTTTGAAACAAACTAATTTGGCCTAAGGAGTAAAAGGTTTGATAATGTGAAAATTTGAGAATCCTGCAGAATGCAGAAAAGATGTAGTGAATCGATTCTCCCTAAGTCATTTTAAGAACTGGAAACGTGTTTCGAGAGAAAAGAATCGACTCTCTGACTCTGAGAATCGATTCATATTTTCACAGAGGCCAAATTACATCAATTAGAATCGATTCTAGCCTTTCAGAGTCGGTTCTAATGATGAGTTTTCTTCTTAAAAATTGCAGGGAGTCGATTCGGGAGTATTCGAATCGATTCCGCTTTTAAAAATGAGTTTAAAGCAGGGCCCGTGAATTGATTCAGGGACGCTCAGAATCGATTCACTAGTGTCCAAGATTCGAAATTTAACGTTCAAAATCCTCTCAGAGTCGATTCTTCCTCTTTGGAATCAATTCTATGGGTGAATGATTTGGTTTCCAAAGAACTTGATGAGTAAGAAAGATCTCCCACACATTGTTAACGGATTACCTCTCATGTATAGAACTTATATACTCTGAAAGGACAACATATACGTGAGTCTAAGTGATTTGGCGGGTCTGCGGACTGACAAGAAGCGTTCTAGGGGTCGCAAACAAGTTTAATTTGGGATTCCCTAGGGTTCGTGAGAACGAGAGGTAGATCATCGTAGCGGAATCCAAACATGTTATGAATGCGAGCTAAGAACGTTCCGTCAACAAAAGATGTGTCACAAGAGCTTGCAACCAATTTTTAAAATAACCGAGTACAAGACTCGCGTCGTTCTCCCTAGGAATTGAAATATTGTGGCTCGTAAATGGTTGTGAAAATGGTGGTTGCAATTTTTGAGAGTTGAGAGCAAAGAACAAGAAAGAGAAAATGAATGATAATAAGGGGTGCTTGGTCTTGAGTTTATGTATTGTGTGTCCCTATGAACACCACTAATCCCAATTATAGATGGTTGTCACATAAACCACGAAAGCCACACTCTGTCTAGAGGTCGAGTGGGTGGAATTAACCCTGTCTCGTAAGTCCTAGGCAACTCATCTAGTGCGAAGGTCCTAAATCTTTGAAACTCGAATAATCCATCAAGTTCACCTCATTAAGGACTCAATCATCACTAGTGAAAGCCTAGCGTCAACGGAACAGTTTTAACCTGGGCATAACCCATCTTTGTCCTTAGGATTAACGGCTAAGATCATCCACACCTCAACCCATGGCCAAAGTACAAAAACACTACTCTAAAACTAAGCAAAGCATTTTATCAAACACTTGGTGGGCATGAAGTAAAGGCATGATTATAGCTATGAAATTAAACAAGCAAGATGATTAAGAGAATAGAACGGCAAAAAAATCCACAACTACAAATATTAGAAGCATAAAGGAACAATAGATCATAAAATAAAATAAAGCAAGAACATAAACTTAACAATTAAGAAAGCTATAAAGATGAGAAATAAGACGAAGAAACTAGAGATTCATTAATAAAAGAGTAAAGTATCCACAAATCAAACACAAAACAAGTAGTAAAATAAATGTTTGGTTGGTGATGGTGATCCTAGAAGATGATGAACAAAAAGAAGAAACTAAGAGAATATGGGAGAAATGGAATTTTTCCTAAAAACTCTCTAAAAACTAATCTATGCTAATGAGCCCCAAAAGGGGTCTCTAAAGGGTGGTTGTGAGTTGTGGTAGCATCCTTCTATTTATAGGCATTAACTTGCCTTGAAATTCCCTCTCTGACACTCATTTTACTTGATTCCCAAGAAAACTTGGTGCCCAAGTAAAGTAAACTTGATGCCCAAGTAAAGTGAACTTGGTGCTCAAGTAAAACGTCATTGTTTGCTCCCATCGTGTGCAATTATGCTAGTTTCATATAGACATATCTATACAGTTTCGAAGATCTGGATGTTATCTTTCCAATGGCATTGAAACCAAGTCATTTGGACCTCTATAGCTCAAGTTATGATTAAATTAGTGACAAGAGGTTAAGATTGACAGCATTAGGAAAATTCTAAGCACCGATCTTCGGACACGAATTCGTCATAGAATTGCTTAGAACCTGACAAAGTCTTCAACATGAAAGTTGTATATATTGAATTTATCTTTCGAAATAGTCCAAATTTTGCTCCAATCCGATGACTATAGCTCCTTTTCCGCGCTATGCATTCTTCCTTCTTTTGGGAAATCTCCATTTTAGCCTTCATTTTAATGTACTCCTGACGTTTTGGCGCGAACACACCATCTAGGTCCCGCAAGCGCGCGGTATTCATTTACTTCCTCACTAAGGAAAGGGGTGGCGCGGACGCGCCATCTGGGGCGTGCGGCCGCGCGGTCAACGCAGACTTCATCATTAAGCAAAGGGTGGTGTAGACTCGCCATCTAGGGCGTGCGGACGCACGGTCAGGGCTGATCATGTCCTTTGGCTTTGTGTCATTTCTTCTTTCTTTCCATGTTCTTTCTAGCTTCCCTTAGGCTCTCTTCCACACCCTTGGCTCTGAAACTTACTAGCAAACATATCATTGTACCAAGTGGAAGGAGATTTAACAATTATGTGTACTTTGGAAGCTATAGTAACAAATAATTATTTAAGAGCACAAATTTAGGAAGAGATAGAAAACATTGTCATTCACTAGCAAATATATGAAAAATTATTGATGGGGCATCCTTTTTAGTGTGAAATTTATCATAAAAAACCTTCTCATCACAGACCGACGTGCCGGCTTCAGGCAATAGCGGACTATCGGCGTAGTGAGTGTTTCATGAGGGGCCTTCGGGCTAACGTCTCAGCTCACGATATGTATAAATGAAAAGAGAGAAACCCCCATATATATGAATGAGGGGTAATAAGGAAGGAACTAAGGGGAAGTGTGTCTGATAGTGATCCGGGTAGTGGATTGGTCGGGTTGGCTATGATAACCGACCGAATGATTAATAGAAATGCGGTGTGAATGTCGTAGGTTTAAAATATGGGGATGAGTTGCTGACAGTTGCATGTCGCGTATGTGAGGAAAGAATAACCCGAGTGACGAGTAGGATTGCCTCGTGTGATCCTGCTAGTTTATTTATTGTAGTTTTGGCGCTTTATCCGTACCGAGAATCCATGGGTTAGGGATTCTCATTCCGTATATATTATCAGCTTTTTGAGGTACAGGTTCAAGCTTGGAAAGTCGGCGAAGTATTCCTTCGGATTCTTCGAGTCTAGTATCTCCGCAAGTTCAAGTCTTCCGCTGTGGTTGTATGGAGAACGAGGGATGTTAGTCTAGGAAGTAAGATAAGGTCTTATATCCGGAGTTGAACCTAAGCTTCACAGGTTCTATCGTATTTGATGTCGAACCATTTGAATGTATATGTATATGTACTTTACTTATAAATAAGTTGTAATTTGTGGTCCTTGACTCGTTGGCTCTAATTTGTATATGTGAAACCTATTTTAAGTGCTTAACGAGTTCAATTTCAAACAGTTCTCGAAATCTACATGTGAATACCGTATTTTGTACGACCAATAATAACCTTTTTTTTAAAAAATGGTCTTTGGACCACCAAAAAAAAAATTAAGACGTGTACAGTATACTTGTTATATGATGCAAAATAAAAAATATTCTGTTATACAGAATACAAAAAAAAATGTAGTTTCTTTTTCAGCTCAGCCCAACATTTTTCAAAAGTTATGTTGTACATCAGAAGAAGAAAAAAGAACACAATAATTGAAGCTACTGAGTCAGGCTCCACTTAGTAACTCATCATCAACCAAATCCTCAAAGATCATCATGAAGGTGGTGGAACAGCACATAAGCTACGACAATAACTAATGGCCAGCCAAGAAGATAAGAGAAGCACAACAGCTCCCACTAGAAGAATTCATGGACACCACTTGAACCTGTCGACCAAAAGTAGGAGAACCAGTGAAGAATGAACTGTGAAGACATGAGTGCACATTAATAAAGAATATCTTTTGCACATTATAAATTCAGAAGAACATCACTGAAGAAGAGGTGGGACTTTTCGGAAGGACAAAATTCTTAAAAAAAAAATAATACATCTTCTGAAGAAAAAGATAATAACACAAGGAGCAAGTGAGAAGGAAAAGCAAAAATCATTGAAGAACAGGAAACACAACAAGCATATTCAATATTAGGTACCATATTGAAGTCAATTTGTTTTCTTTGTATCAGTTTCTTCATACCATGTAATACACATGCTTCTAAATAAAAATTTTGTTTCGGTCCATAAATGAAAATAAAAAAAAGGATAAGACAATTTTTTTTATTGTTCGTTGCCTCTATATATTAGTGAAAATTACCTTTATTTGATATCTTGCATCTTCTTTGCTAACTGCATGAATGAGATAGATAAAAAATGAAGACATATGAGGTATAGAGAAGCGAATACAATGAAATGTGAAAGAGAGAGTGTTTCTTTGTTTTCTAAGTGTATTGGATATATGCTAAGCAAATATGTATGAAGTATGTCAATAGGTTAGTGCGTATACAGCACATTCATATGCTTGCTTCTTTTACTTATTTATTTATTCTCCTTTTTTTTTTCATAAATGGTTAGTCAAACTAGCACATTCATATGGTACTTGTGCAATTTACTTTTGAGCGTTCCAAAAAGCATGCATGTCTGCTTGTCTTTACTTCACAATTCCATTTATTAACTCATGTTTCTGTTACATAGTATATAGTGCAACTTATTTTATTTCTTCCTTTTTAAAAGAAAAATTCAAAAAAAAGTAACTGAAGATTTTGATCATTATAATTCATTGTCACGGGTTCCTGGTAGCATAAATTAATAAAACGATAAATAAATAAATAAATAAAAAGATTCTTTTTGAAAGTTTTAACTTCTAAGTTCTAATTAATCAATGCATCTAGATTATGGAATTCCGTTTATATATGTATAACGTTGTGAATAGTAACCTTTTATTATGATATTTTGTTTAAATATATAATTATTATTTAAATTATAATACTTCACATAAAATGCTCTAAAATAATCATTGTAACGGATGTGTTAAGGGTGTAGTGGAATTAAATTTTCATCCTTCCTTACGCATAATCAGGCACCCGAACTCAAGATATCTTTAAAAAACCAGTTTTCAGAAATTCAAGGTTTTATCTGATTTTTCCATAATAAAATTGGTGGTGACTTTATTATTCAAATTCATTTTAAAAATTTTTGGTCGTATCCTCGTCGCAAAGTAGTCCGTTCCGGGCGCGGTGCGACACTACATTAATTAGTAGTAGATGAGTGTCCGTAGTACTTCGATATTAGTTAAACATGTCTGCGGCATGGTTCGCTAATATTGGGGTGTTACAAGTGTAAAGTCTGTTACCGCTATTTGTACGTCCCTGCCAACAAGGGTGAGGACCTTGCGACACGGACTCAATTTGGTACGTAAACGCATGAGTGTGTTTCCTGGTAACAACATGATTCACCTGAGTTCTTACAACCTCGAGGTTGTCTGCAGACTCCCGCCATACTTGTACCGCTGGTGAGTTTATCCAAATAACGCGGGGGTTACTCGAGTCCATCGTGAGATCAGTATCCTCACATTTGTGTATGCTAAGGATATGTGGACAAGGATTAATTCCTCAACCCTATGGTGGTTTGTTCCTTCTAGGTGACAGTTCATCCAGCCTAGAATTGACAGTGATCATAGGGATGCACAGTATTTCAATCCATGGTCGGGCACTCTTTTACCATCATTGTCTTTAATTTGTTTTCACTGCACTCTGTTCTCAACAATCAAACTGCAACCAACCCTAATCGAAAATAAACATCCTGTTTCTGCTTGCTAGGGAGAACGACCCGATTCTCGTACTCGGTATTTTTAATTTGGTTGCACCCCTGTGACATCCATCTTTTAATTAAACTGTGACAGGGCGAGGGAAAAGGCTTTTTTCCCAACGACGAGGCCTCGTCCCGATCCCCGATCACATATCTTTCAAGGACTAATATTACTAATAAAATTTTTCAGGGACCAATTTGAATAATGTAATATCTTTGGGGAACCAATTTGAACGTTATCCCATATATCATCCTTCATGAAAAAATTTAAAGTTGTAACTCATAAACCTAATTATATATTCAACTAACTTTCTAAATAAAGGAAATTTTAAATTTTTTACATATTTTTAAAAAATAACATTTATACTTTAATTCTTTACCCTTTTCAGTATTAGAAGAATAATTAAGTTTATGAGTTAGGACCGTATATTATTACTCTATCAATTGAAATATACAAAATTTATTTGAAGTCATGGCTCGTAAATTTAGTTATTTCTGTAACTTCTAAATAAAATTTCAAAATTTTTTCATTTTTACAGGTTTTAAAAAATAACATTTATATTTTAATTCTTTACCTTTTTAAGTATTAGGAGGATAATTAAGTTTATGAGTTAGAATTCTTATCATTACTCTAATTTCATGCATGTACTATAGTCATATTATAGTTAAAAAAAAAGTAATTTCCATATTTTAGCAATTAAATAATTTAAATATTTATAAAAATTAATAAGATAATTTTCATATTTAATAAATACTTATTAATATTTTTTTAGTTAAAAGGAAACAATAATCATGATTATATATATTAATATTGGGTTATAGTAAGTGTACACCAAAATCAGTAACTAAATCAGCAACTAGTGTATAATACGCATTAAAATACTAAATACACACTAAAAATGAATTAAACTATATATGTATTTTGTATTTCAATGCGTATTATACGCTGGTGACTAATTTTGACGTGCAAATAAAATTATTCATTAATATTACATCATATCATAGGAAGAGTTTCAAGTATGACAGCCTATTAGCTTGTCATATGTTATGCCACCTTTGTTAACCGTTTATTTTTGAGTGACGCATCACTGACGGTTACGATGGCAGAGAGTCTCCTTCTGTGTTTGGCATCAATTATTCCCTAATTTTAGGTGTTGACCGGTAGTGACGTTAGCACGTTATATGATGCATGCGCGGTCGGCTGCGAAGAAGCTGAGCTGGGTCTGTTTTTTGGACCGGGTCCGGCCAAATCCAAGGCCCTAATTTTTTCACACAATCACACATACGCCGCCCTCACTCCCATACGCTCTTTGCTTCTCTGGAGTCTGCTCTCACCGTCACCAAAATCCAGATCTGCAGCCTCTCTCTACTCTAGTGCTCTCCTCCTTGTTCCTTCACGTCGTCACCGGTTCCCCTCCAGCAGCCCGTCGTCACCGCGTTGCCAGCAGCCAATCTTCTATCTGCTGTCGTAGCCTCCAGCAGCGTCGAGGAAGAAACTCACTTGCTTATTCACTTTGTTTTTCCCCTTATTTTCTCAGATCTATTACCACCACTTTTTCTTGTTTCATTGTTTCAAGTTCATTAATTATATTTTTAGCCAGACTTTTGGTTATAGAGAATCTGGGTGGGAAAGGAAAAATTGAATGGGTATAGAAGATATATTGAACATTATAGGAGTATATGAACTGAAAATTGGTACAAAAAAATTGTGTATGGATAATTGTTGTAACTAAGTCAAATTTCAACATTTAATTTAAAAGCATGTATGTACTTGTTAATTGGTGGGGTTTATTTGCCTTGTCTTTTGTACATTTCAGTTGAAGTAGAAATTTTTTCTTTGGTTTTCCAGTCCCTCATTTTTTAATTTCACAATTGAAACTTGTTTTAAGTTCTTGTATGTTGCTGGGTTTGCTTGTTCATGTAAAAGTGTCTTCTTAAAGTGAGCATATATTCTGATGAGTGCAAGTAGAAAGTGAATAAATTCTCCAGAAAATTGACTATAAGTTTTCCTTTTGTGAATTGAATTGAACTCAAGTGATATACATCTATAAGTCGTGATATATTGTTAAATTCATTGTTATATGTTAGTTCATTGGATGTTGTTTTTGAATTATTGGTTGGTTAATTTGTCAATAATTATTGTTTAATTTGAATGCTATTTTCTGAATTTTTTATTGCTTAGTTTTGGTTAAATCTTTTTGCTTAATCTGGCATAGACTTTTCCTTCCCCTTAGGCCTTTCATAACGACATTATATTTGTGGGCTTTTTCATTAGAATACTCCAGTTTTCGAAACTTATTACGAGAATGTCCTTGTTTTGAAACTATTTACGAACCTGTCCTCGTTTTGCCTATGTGGCGACACGGTGGCAACTTCTTTTTTTTTTTTCCAGCTGCTGACAAGGAGGCGCGAATGGGGAAGGCGCTTCCAACTTGGAGGCGCCAACAAGGGAGGCGCATGTGTAGAAGACGCCTCCTACGTGGCAGGCTCTGACCGCGTAGGCGCCTCTGACACGTGGCACACACAAATTTTTTTTTTGAAAGTGTGTATTTGATTTGCAAAAATACCTGATTAACAATTTAATATATCCCGAAATATTAACTCATTTGTTTAACAGAAAACACATAACCTGTTCAAAAGAAAACATATAACCTGTTCAATTGAAAACAAATAACCGTATCGACTGAAAGAAAACAAACTACAGTGCTCAGCACAAATCTAACCAGATATTTAAATCTAAATTAATTTTATGCAGAAACTTAACATTACTGAAAGAGGCGTCTCTAGTGGTATTCCTATCTGAATGCGCTCCTTGCGCGTATCCCACCTGTGAATGTAGGCGGCATGGGTAACATGCCAAGCCTCATCTGTCCTATCAGATAGTGTCACAGAATGTAACTGATCCGACTGGTGTGCTCGTCCAGGAATTGGTTGATTAAGTCCAAATTGACGCATGACTCGATCTGGCTGGTGGTACTCCACAATGTGGAATAAGATCATCGACACTAGTGCACGCCAAACCTCGACACTAGTGCATGCCAAACCTCAGCCCCCTGTGTGCAAAAATCCGGCACAATAACACCGACGTATGGAGTCCATACAATCTGAAACAATGAGTATCACTATTGTAAGTCTTACAAACATATATACGAATATCGTTTTAGAATTTTAATGCACTAAACAAAGAAAGTTCAACTTACCCCGCAAGGCTTCAATATATCGAAGAATTTCCTGTAATACACTAATGCGTGGTGCGGACCATCTATTAGGTTCTTATGACTATGCCACCTAAAGCAATGAATATATAACATAAATTAAGTTTAAGTTCATATTGACGTAAAGATAATGATATGAGTGAAATAAAGTTGACTCACCTGAAGCCTAAAGGGCGGAATGGAAGTCGCTCCTCAGAATAAGCATGTAACAGTGTAGGGTCGGTATCGTCTAATAACTGAGGTGCGATACCTGGAAATCGGTGCCATGCCTAAAACTGGAGCAGAATGCATGCTCCACCAATTTCTTTGGCAGAATAAGCAGTGGACTTGCATAGTTCTCTATACAGATAAGCAAGAACCGCTGATTCCCAGCTATAGGTGCCAACAACATCAAGGTCCTCTAATAAAGGTAGGTACATAAGGTGCACCAACTTGCCATAATGGTCTGGACAAAGAATCCCCCAAAAATGAGCCTCAGGATATAAGCTCTTGCATAGTTTCGTGTACTCAGGGCTATCCTCGCCCTCAATGGGTGCATGGTGAAAATGATCGCGCAACCATGGCAGAGGACGTGCCCTTCTCATTTGGTCCTGCGGCGGAACAACTCCTAACAATCTTTCACATAGATCCTTCCAATCCATCTCGGTGACACCTGTGACCATTCTCCCGTCAATAGGGAGACCTGAAATCATCCCAACATCCTCTAACGTCACCGTACACTCACCCGGGATCATGTGGAAGGTGTGTGTCTCCGGACGCCACCTCTCGACAAGCGCAGAAATCAAGTGATGATCAAGGGAGCAGTATCCCATGTGAGCGACACCGAGGAATCTGGCACGCTCTAGGTGCTGTAGTATAGCTGCTGGAGGATCGTGGTGCTTATCTAAACCTCCACGCCTAACAGAAAGTATACGGTCAGGTGCCCCCGCCAAACATGCTGAGACACATGATACTCTTGCAGCTCCAACAGTATGGGCTCTGCTGCCATGACAGGATACCTGATAAATGATAAGCATAATTCATTAGTAATGTCCCATGTTACAAACCTATAATGTCAGGTAATAAAGGATTAGCACGACAAGTATAAACCGTAATGTAAAACAGAGTATCGGGAGTCTGAATAACAAGTCAAATATTGTCCCACATTACACAAAGATGTTCTCAACCAAATAACATCAATTACATGTATATAAATATTATCCAAATCAAATTAATTCAATCATAAATAAAGCTAATTGAACCTAATAGCATGTATCAAATAGTTCTATGACGCATATAAATAATCTAATTAATCAAACATAAATAAAATATACAATTCGAATACCTAAAATTTTATAACCACTAACACAATTAATATAATTAATTAATTAGGAATTTAATTACTCAACTAACATACATCAACAAATTATTACTAAATTCATAATTTGTAGCTAAATCTAACAGAATTGATAGTATAAAAAATTAATAGCATACAAAGATAATAAAACTTGGCAGTAAGTGACTTACTTGTTGAGGCACCAATAGATGGGTTGAGAAAATTTTGGGTTAGAGGGAAGTAGGGAAGATTTAGAGAGAGAAGTGAAATTGTGGAATGAAAGGGAGAAAGGGGGGTGCTATTGGTTTAAAGACACGTAGGTAGGGGCGCCTATGCGGCCAGCGCCATGTGTGCAGGAGGCGCCTTCTGCACATGCGCCTCCGCGTTGGAAGCGCCAACTCCATCCACGCCTGCCACGTTGGAGGCGCCTCCCTCGTTGCCGCCTCCACATTGGAAGCGCCTTCCCCATCCGCGCCTCCTAGTCAGCAGCTGAAAAAAAAAAAGAAGCTGCCACCGTGTCGCCACGTAGGCAAAACAAGGGCAGCTTTGTACATAGTTTCAAACCAAGGGCATTCTCGTAATAAGTTTTGAAAACAATGGTATTCTAATAAAAAAGCCTCATATAGTCACATAAATCTCAAATGACCAAATGTATTTATTCATCCTAAAACCCCTGTTTAATTTTAATTTATTTATTTTATCTTTATTTTAATTTGCTCTCATTTGTCCATAAATTAACTATACTTATAATATAAAAATAATTTTGTTAAATATTTATAAATTAAAATATTTGATTGCATTTATAAATTAAAATATGAATATTAAAATCTTTTTTCTAACCACACCTTATTTTTTTTATTAAATAATAATACGGAACTAACGTTAGGGGACCAATAGGGAGTCAATGAGTGTAATTAGGGAAAGAGTGGGTGCTAAAAGAGGAAAGAAAAAATAAAGAAAAATGATATTGACTTCTTATTTTCTCCCTAATATTGGCTACCAATTTCTCTTTTTATTTTTTTCGTGATTTTATCATATTTAATAATAGTTATTTTAATATAAAAATACTTAATACTGACTTTATGTGTCGTAGTTAAATGAGATTATAACACTTTGGTTAATTTAATACTTTGAATTTGAAGGACATTTTAAAGTCTATATCATTATATAATTATATTTTGTTCTTTATTTGTATTTTATATATTATTGGAAAATTATCCCGTATGCCATGCCAATCCAATGTAAGACTGTATGACAAGCAGGAAGGAGTCAACTTGTAATGTTTTGTCTTGTAGTGAAGTATTAATTTACATTTTTACCCTTTTTTCTAATAAAATTTTACCAAACTAACCAGCCACTGTAGCTGGTATTGTTTTTTTTTTTTTTTTTTGAAATTATATCTGGT
>JASCZI010151319.1:33065-45270 GCA_036250425.1 Stylosanthes scabra
CTGGGCCTACAGGACAGCGTTCAAGACTCCTATTGGGATGTCCCCTTATCAGCTATTGTATGGCAAATAATGTCACTTACCTGTAGAGTTGGAATATAAGGCTTATTGGGCTCTCAAGTTCCTGAACTTTGATCATCAGGCCGCGGCAGACAACCGGCTTCTGCAGCTTAATGAGTTGGATGAGTTCCGAACTGAGGCATATTCTAGTTCTAAGCTCTATAAGGAAAAGACTAAAAAGTGGCATGATAAGAAGATTCAGCAGCGGGTGCTTGAACCGGGACAGCAGGTTCTTCTGTATAATTCAAGGCTGCGACTCTTCCCAAGAAAGCTGAAATCTAGATGGTCTGGTCCATTTACTGTTCTTAAGGTGTCTCCATATGGTCATGCTGAGATTCAGAGTGACAAGGATGCGACAAAATTAACTGTGAATGGACAGAGGCTAAAGGAGTATCTTGGTGGTGCAGTGGTTCGTCAGAGAACCACCCAACACCTCACTTAAGGTGTTTCCGTGTCAAGCTAATGACGATAAACGAGCGCTTGGTGAGAGGCAACCCATCCATTATATCCTTTTTAGTGATAGTTTTTGTTTTTCTTTGATAGGTAGTTTATGAGTTATAGCTTCTGTGGTTGGTTAGTGCACTTAGTTGCTTATCTGATTATGTTGTGATTCATAGAGGATCTGTTCTGTGAGATGACTATTCTTTTGCAGGGATTATGTGCTCACCCCAACAAAGATATTCTGTTTTGTTAGGGAATGACTATGCCAACAGAGATTTCTGTTTTGTTGGCTACTGATGTGCTTGGTTGATTTCTTGTCTGTTTTAACTCACAGGGAATTTCTGTCTTGTAGAATTGATAATTTGATTACAGTTTTTTTTTTCTATCTTGAGGTTGATTATGGTACTAACTAATAGAGATATTCTGTTCTATTAGTTATGGTTACATGCAGGGTTTCTTGAGTAGTATTCAGAATCAACAAAGAACTTCTGTTTTGTTGATCTTTCTGAATAGATTAAGTTTGGGTGGTTACTTGCCTTTTGTGATTAGTAGAGGAAATGTATTCTGCTAATAGAGTTGAGAATTGGACACACTTGCATTGCATTAGCATCCATCATGTTATATTTGCACACTGTTTTGCATCTTTGCATCCTTGCGTTCCTCATTCTTTTTGCATATGTTTCAAAAATAAGTTTGGTGTTGTGTATACTAGTTTGGTGTTTCACTGATTATTGAACTTATTTTGAAACTGATTTTGTGCTGCAGGTGCTAATTACATTAATTATGTGTATTATGTGATTTTATAATGGTGGTGCACCCCTCCCTCACCCAAAAGCCCACGCCACCACCACGCCCCAACATGCAACCATGCATCCATGACCGCGTCAAGGCCACGTTACAACGTGAGCTCCACGCGGTCCATCCACCCTCCCTCACCCAAATGACCGCGTCCAGGCCACGTTCCAACGTGAGCCAGTGCGGTCCACCCCCCCTTTCCCTTGCCCATGCATCCATGCACACGGCCTACCCTCCAACCTCGCCCCACTCACGTCAAGACGTGACTCCACCTACACACTCCCCTACCTCGTGCTCCTCGTGCACGCTCCACTCACCACACACACTCTGCACACACTCACAAACACTCACTATGCTCTCACATGGACACTCACCTGCACACCTACACATCTCTCATGCATACCCCCCCTATCCTGTTGTCCCCCACTTTAAGACATATGCATTCATCCATCTTTCATTTATTTTGTTTGCATCCATATCCTCTGATTCCATATATTCTGATTCTCTTGCATGCATGCATCATTCATTCTACATTGCCTTCCCGTGACCCTCCCCATGCACCTCGAAGCCACCCCCACCATCTATATATACCCCCCACTTCCTTCCTCCATCACCACAACAACCACACACACCCTCAAATAACCCCATCTCCCCTTGCCATCACGTCCCACCATCACCATTTTTTATTTGCTTGGGGACAAGCATTCATTTAAGTTTGGTGTTGGATAGCTCACTCTGTTCACTAATTCTTTCTCTATTTTGTAGATGGCATCTTCATCAAATGCACCAAAGAAGAGAAAAGGGAAGGGAAAAGCTCTTGTTGATGATGATTCTGATGCTTTTGATCCTACAAAATTCAAATCTCCATTTCATCAGAACTTCTTCAACACATATGTTGCCTCCAAGGCAATTATCCAAGATGCAACATTTGATTTGCAAGATGTGAGATACCCACAGATTATACAGCAGATTGACTTACGTGGGTTGAAAAGACTCAACAAGCCAAAGAAGAAGATCAATCAATCAATCATCCGAGAGTTCTATTCCAATGCTCGTGTTGATCCAGACACTGAAAGTGGCCCCCGTTTTCTCACTTTTGTAAGAGGTGTGCTAATGAACTTTAGCTATGAAAGAGTCAAAGAAATTATGAAGTTCAAGGGGCCTCTCAACACAGAAATGAGCTACAAGACTAGGATGATTCCAGTTAATCATGATCCAGACGCAATAATCAGAGATCTATGCGTAGAAGAAGCCGTCTGGGAATTGGGAGCTCACAATAAACCGCGCATTCTTAGGCGCACTGACCTGATCCCAATTGCAAAGGGTTGGCATGAATATCATACACAATATATTGCCAACTAAAAATCAATCTGAGGTCACACTTAACAGGGCAGTACTCATTCATTGCATTATGCAAGGTCAAGAGGTGCGGGTGGAAAAACTCATAGCAGATTCAATGATGAAGGTCATCAACAAGCTGCACTTCCCCAAAACCCCCTTGGCTTTGCCTAATATTATTGCACGCCTCTGTGATGAAATGGAGGTGCCTTATGTAGCTTCAATACCTATAGAAGTGGTACCCAAGGCGAAGTTCATCACCACCACAGTGATGGAAGGAATTAAAAACCCTCCTCAACCACAATTCCACCATGAGAAGCTAGCTTATGATGCTGCTAACATGCCCCAAGGTTATGGATGGGGGCAATTGCAAGAAGACATGGGTAACATCCTAGCCCAACAGACTGCTTATGGTCGCCGCCTCCAAGACATAGAGGCAAGGCAGAAAGAAATATGGGTGGAACAACAGCAGTTCCAACAGGATGTCAGACTGCATCAAGCATAGCAGAAGGAACAGCTTCAGCAGTTCCAAGAGGAGCAGAGAGCTAAGAATGCTCAGTTGATTCACGTCATGTCAGGCATGTCCCTTGATTGTCAGTCAGGGAATATGTACACTCATTGGGGACTTCAACAGATGAACCAAAATCTTGCCCCGATAGCACCTGCAAAGATTCCTCGCATGATCAAAGAAAATTTCCAAGCAGCAAGACCATTGTTTCATGGGATGCTCCGCCCTGGGCCATCGAAGGGATCATCAAGTGCACTTGATCAACAAGCTCCTCCGGCAGCAAACATTCCTAGAGAGCCAAATGCAGACAACAATTGAGAAATGAAGCATCAACAAAGGGGTCAAAAATAGAGACATCAAAGGTTGTATCTCTCTTTTTACAACCTCTAAGCTTAATATTTATACCTCTGTTTCATCTCTTTCCCTATTATTGTTGAAATTTGATTAAGATATGCATGTATGATCAACACCTTCTTAAGCCTTTGTCATAGCCTCTGATGCTTTTGAATAAAAGTTTTCTTTTAGTGGAGTACAAAGAATAGTAAAGAGGTGATATTTTGTGTGATTTTAGGAAACCTGAGGTTTGAAAATGCTTTGTAACTAGGAGTAATGAAGTCGGTAAGGGATTAGAAACAATAAAAAGAAAAGTGGATTAAAAAGCTGTCAAAGACAGTAAAATGATATAAATATTAAGGCTCTGTAGCATCAATGACCATAAATGGGTAGAAAAATATATATAATCAAATCAATAAGAAGCCCATGGTTATATGCTCGTGTTCGAATATGTTAGGGTTAAGCTAGGGCTATTAGATCCGAGGGGTGCTTCATCACCTGTCAACTTGAGCCAACTGGGTCGGGATTGACGATCGAAAACTCATTCTAAATAGCCGCCCTAAGACAGGAGAGTTAGAGTCAGGAAAATCCCATCCAAAGGAGGGAATATGCTTAATGAAAGTAAAGTAAAGAAAATCAACAAATATGTTCAAGTTCTTCTCATCCCAATAATGGCAAGTTCTGTTAGTTACAAAGCATCATTAGAATCAAAGGAAGAATAAGGTTACACATTGCTTGATCCTTCACATAAATACCAACTTTTAGAAACAACTAGGGGTAAGGCATGATTTTGGTTTGCTTGAGGACAAGCAAAGCTTTAAGTTTGGTGTTGTGATGCGTGTGCATCATTAATGATTTTAGGCCCTAATTCCATGTGCTTTTAACGGTAATCTAGCTCAATACTCAAGTAAATATATTCAAATTATAATCATTTACTATCTTGAGCGTTTTGTTATATTTTACAGGAATTGACAAAGAAAAGAAATTAGGAGCAAAGCATAACTTGAAGAAGAAGAAAAAGTGAAGAATCAAGGCATTTTTGACACTGGGTATCGATACCATGCTGGGTATCGATACCCAAAGATCTAAGCTCGCCTAGATCACGCCAAGGCATGGGCCAGGCGTGATCCTAGGCCCAAATGGCATTATGACCGGGTTTTAGCCACGCCTAGGCGTGGGCTTTCACCACTCACCACGCCTAGGTGTGGCAAGGAAAGCAAGGCATGTCAGGAGCAAGTCACAACATGAGCCCAACGTGATGAGCACTCCAGGACCGCGCCATCCCCACGTTAGGGCGTGGAGCAAGCGTGAACTCAAGGCCCAAGGCACGCCTTGGCATGGCTCCAACGTGATCACCATTTTAAACCCAGAATGTGATCAAGTCGACAGAAGATGTAACTCAATTAGGTTTTAGTTTTCAATATAAATAGCTAATAGATGAGGGTTTTTGGACATCTTTTGACAGACAATTTTTTATTCTTGTAACTGCTGCTTCGTTCTCTAAAATTGGGATCTCTCCCCTACTCAGATACAATTCAATTTTCATTCTTAATCAAACTGCAATGTCTTTCATCATCATGATGAGTCACTAAATTACTTATGATCAAGGGTGAGAGCTCTGTTCGTTCAAGTATGTTAGATTGATTCAAGTTTCCATCTTCTCTTCCAATACAAAGTCACACCATTATCAGATTCATGCTGTTACTGTCTAATCTGGATCAATATTATTGAGAGGTAATTTAATCTTGCTTTGTTTGAATTTGAGTAATTGAGGAATTCTCTAATTTGAACGTGAATTTGAATCTGATAACCATTGAAATCTTAATAATTTAGAGATAAAGAATTAGGGTTTTGTGGAATTGAATCTGGGAAATTTTGGTCTAAATCCTTTTGTTTAATTCATGATTCAAGAAATTGATAGTTAACTGAATTAAAGGAAATTGAAATTCTAAGAGATTAGGATTCAATTAAATTAGGATTCTGTGATTGCTTGTATTAGAAGAAAAGTGAAATTGGATTGTGATAATAGCTTGAAGAATATCTCTAAGCCCTTGATCCACTCTTGCATTACTGAATTTCACCTTAAATTGCTTATTTGCTCACTTTCTAGTTACTGTCATTGTTTGATCCCTTGAATTCCAAATCTTTGCCCCTGATGTCACGTTGTATATTGATTATTATTGTTGCATGATAGGTTATTAGTTGAGTTTCCTTAGTTTCCATTGTTCTGTTACTGTTCGTGCTTACTTAGTTAGTTAGTTAGGAATTTTTAATTTTTATTATTTTAATCTGCATATTAGGTTTAGTGGAGTTGCATGCTTTGTTTGTTTGTGTTTTTTTTATATTCCAGTAGCATATTTATTTTATTAGTCATTTTAATTATTAATTATCATAATTTGCATATTTGATTAATTGTTTAGCATTTTGGTATAGCTTGTTCGTGTGAAGTTCATTAAATTTCCTTTTTTTAATTAAGTCTAATTAAAGAATTTAATTGACCATTGTTGATCAATCCATTAATCCTCGTGGGAGGATACTCTACTCACTTTCTTATTACTTGATACGATCCGGTACACTTGCCGGTGGAAGTCCGGGAGTCCGCAAGGATTTCGGACATCAACTAAGAATGAAGATAGGGGAAGCAATTCAATGAAATAATAAAGGCTTTGAGCATCAATGACTGGGAAGGAAAAAGGAATGAAAAGAAAGAAAAACTCAAAGAGTTCTCCCATATTATATGCTTGTGGTGCAATTGTTCAAGGAAAGAGGCTTGGGTAAGTAAATCTGAGGAGTGCTTTATCACTTGATAACTTGAGCCAACTGGTTCGGGATTATCGATTGAACACCTACTCTAAAGAGCCGCCTTGTAACAGAGCATTTAAAGTCAAGAAAAACCCCTAATGAAAGGAACAATAAAAACTTATTGGAAGTAAGCAATTACAAGTGAAGAAGGGGTCGCATAATAACCCTTAAGAGAAAGGACTTGAGGAATTCATCTTTCCGAAAAGGATTAACAGAGTATAAGAGAAGTACCATAAGGGAATCATAAGAGTCTCAGCAGAGCAAGAGAAATTGAAACTTAAAACATATTTTGATTCTTGCTTTGCTTGAGGACAAGCAAAATATTAAGTTTGGTATTGTGATGCGTATGCATCTTGGGTTGTTTTTAGTCTCAATTTCTCTCAATTTTCATGACATTCTTTGTGGATTATTGTTATTAATTGATCAATCAAACAAACTTGATGTTCTTTGAGTTGTGTTTGTGTTTTTAGATGATTTACTAAGAGTTTTAGGTAATTGAAGACCATTTGGGAGAGATTGAAGAAAGGAGGATGAAGAGAAGTCAAAGAAAGTGAAGAATTTACTCCTAGTAGCCTCACGTCATACGCCCAAGCTTCCACGTCAAACGTAGAAATGAAAAGAAAAAACCACAATTAGACAGTGAGCCCACGTTATACGTGGGCATCACAACGTTAAACGTGGTCAAGAAGCAGAAAGATGCAAAGATGAACAGAGAGCCCACGTTATACGTGAGCTCTCCCACGTTATATGTGGAGTGTAGCGTCCAAAGGAGCAAATTAGACAGAGCCTCCACGTTATACGTGGAGGATCCCACGTTGTACGTGGAGTTCAGAAGAATGCAACGTCAGATTTGATGAAAGCCAATCCAATCCAAGTTGTTAGGTCTCAATTCCATTCACTAATCAAGGGCTTAATTGGAAGAATAAAGATAAGATTGATTGAAGATCAAGAGAAGAAGATAAAGCTTTGTAAAGATAGAAGATAAGATTAGGATTAGAATAAGATAAGATTAGGATTAGGATTAGATATGATTAGATTTTAATTTGATTTTTAGTTAAGTTAGTAGGATATAAAAAGGGAGATTGATCCCAGCACAGAAGAGGTTACTTTTACTTCAATTTTAGGTTTTAATTTTCATTATGCAAGGCTAAACTACTCCATTGTTAAGGGTGAGGAGCTCTATTCACCCAGCATGAGGTAATCTTTTGTACATTCAATTATCAATTCAATGAGGTATTTTCAATCATCTTCTTTGTATGATTTAATTTTCCGTTCTTCATCCCAATAGTTTAGAATCACTGAGAGGTGTTCTATACTTGTCTAGGGCTAAATTAATAAGATTGAGAGATCTATTAGTTTATGCTAGCTGGAAATTGAATCACATAATGATTAGGTCTAACTAGAGATAGTCAAGCTAATTGTTATGCAACTAAAATTCTGTGGGTTAAAATTGGATTAGAACTAGTTTGGATATAGTGACATTTAATCTAATCTAGGATCACTTTTGAGACTCATAAGAGTTAGAATCTGAATTAGGGCTTCATCTAATTATTTGATTAATTGACTAAGAGATTAGCTTTTGATTAGGTAATTGGAAACTGAATTACTAAGAGATTAGGATTTAGTTACTCTAGATTCGTTGTACTTTGATTTCTCAAAAACCTTAGAATTGTGATTGAATGTATACATTGGCCCTCAAGGGAAAAACATCTCCGAAGCTCTTAACAACTCATTCCACTGATTAATTCCTCAAGTAATATTTCTGCACTCTTTCACTCATTGTTTTCAAGTTCATCACCATCATCTTCTCCAAAGTTTTATTTTGATCTGCTTAAATTGATTAAGAGATAGTATTGTTTGGTCCCTTATTCCTCGTGGGAACGATACCCACTTCACCGTGGTTACTTGAACGATTCGGTGCACTTGCCGAGATCAGACCCCATCAAAGCCCATTGCTGGAGCCTATGCGTACGCATCACATGGAGCCATGCGTACACATCTGAGCGTGGGTGGCACGCCCAATTGCTAATCTCGGCACCTATGCATACGCATATAAAGCCTCCATGCATATGCATAGGTCAATTCCAGCATCTATAAATAGAGGAGCCTTTCACCATTTCAAGGAGAGCCCACTTCCACATTTAGCTTAGTTTTTAGGGTTCCATTTTAGGTTTATTGTCCATTCACTAGCCAGACTTTTTATTTTTATTTCTTGTTTGTTTATTTTACTGTTACTTTGTCGAACTTCAATTTCAATCAATTTACTTTACTATTATTCTGTCTGTTTTATTTCTTGCAAACCGCGATTTTAAATATTGTTATGCTGCCAATTTATTTTCTCGCTTTTATGATTTTCGCAATTAGTGAGTAGAGTCCTATAGTGTCTCGGCTGTGAGGTGAAATGTGCAAATGACTGGAGCTGCAAGTCCCCATAAAGATCATGTTAGAGGAATGGGTCAATCCCGTAAAGCTATACGCCCTACACCCCTGCTAGCATAGTGGCAGTTCCTTGACCGTACGAGGTTCGCCACGGCAGTATGGCACAAGTGCTTGGGAACCTGGTGACAGCAGGTCTGACCCGGTGACAGCGGGTTACTCTTGGGAGCCGGGGGCTGAGACACGAACTCCAAGCAACACCTGCTCCAAATGTGAGTTGAACCCGGAACTATGGGTTCGTTTGCCACACAGCTAGTGAGTTCGGATATAGTGGAGGTTCCTCTTAGGGGGTGTCTAATCGATCTGGGACATAGCAGCAATGACAGTGATGCACCGTATTTCAACTCATGGTCGGGACACTCCTTTTATTATCAGCTTATTTACTGCCTTTTAAACTGCTTTCAACCTGCGAACTACTTTCAACCAAATTCAACTGCAACCAACCCCAATCAAAAACAGACTTTCCCTTTCGCTTCCTGAGCAGAACGACCCGAGTCCTACTCGGTATTTTGGTTGCACTCTGTGACACCTCTTTTAAAATGTTCCAGACGCCGTCTGCAAGGGATAAGGGACTTTCCAAACTACAACGAACGAAAGTCCCCGCCCCGAGCGGGCGCGTCAAAAACGCTATTGAACTTGACTTTTAATGTGTGCCATTTATAATCCAATACTCAATTTCTCATTTGAAAAGTTGTGATAGACCAAGTGCAGTCTTTGAATTCTCTGCACATAATGTTTATTTGAATTTGAATTTGAATTAGAATTAGAATTAGTGCCTCTTGAAGTGTTGTAGCTCATCTGGTGGTTCAACATTTTTGAACAGTTTGGCAAAACCTTGCTTCTATTTTTTCTTTATTTTAGGTTATCCACTTGCACTGGATATGACTGCCAGTGATCCAAGCTATTGCAAAGGTAACTTTTTCCCCATTTATGTGTAACTCTAAATGGGATTACGGACATGATCTTCTAGGTAGTTTGACTTATGAAGTTCTATGACTTAATGGTGAGCATAGAAAGATCATGTTGGGAGTTGTTTGATAAATAGATTAAGCATACAGATTAAGGACTTACTTACTTGATATATATTCAAGGGGAAATTTGGATAAATAGGTTAGAAATGATCTGTATTAAACTATTAATATTGAATTCCCTAATGCTCTTGGTATGTGTTGCTGTGTCCTGGTAAAATAATCGATGCAAAACAATATTTTCATAGCCTGTTAGTTTTTTTCTATTTCCTTTTCCTCCTTTTTTTACTTTTAGTCTGTAGGTCTTCCATGAACTTTGGCAAAAGGGCAACACAAACGCTTTCATACCAATTAGTTCAATCGTAAGATATTGAATCCTGTGATTCTTATTGTGCTCTGAAACTAATTTTTTTAATGCAATAATAGAGAAAAAAGTGTCTCACTAGAATAGGATTAAGGAATTAAGAGCTACAAATTATGATTTTCAGTTTTATATCAGTTATAATAAAATTTTCATTAGTAATGGTCATCCATACATGTCTTGTTTTGCTCATGTGCTTGAAATATATAAGCAATATTCTTAAGTGTACTATTTTTTTTATTTTCAAACTTTGTGCAGTTCCCAAAGAATTTGGTGCCAAACCCGGATGATCTAGAATTGTGGTTGTTTAATATATATAATGGCACATTGGAAATTCAGAAACCTTCAAAAGGTGATCGACAAATGGCTTTGTTTTGATGTAGGTAGATGAGGAGATTCTGCAAATGGCTCAACCATGAACATGATCTTTAAGATACCATTTCTAATTAGTCACATAAGCTCTGTCAAGACATTCTTTGAAGGAGATGTGATACTAACTGGTCTTGCGTTATTACCTGAACAACTTATTTGTACTTTAACCATATCTTACTTGATTAGAAAACGAATTTAATAAACCTGGCAACATGTTATCTACTACTGAAAGTATTCTTTTGTAAAACTCAAAACACATAATTAAATATATCTTTTGGGATGGATTAAGAACTTAAGATTTCTTTCTAATTCAACACAAATGTCAATGAAAATGTTGCACGTCTTAGTTATGGAGTTAAATGGATTGAATTGGGAATTTGTTTAGACCCTTGCTCTTGTAACATAGATTATGATTAGCGTTTAAAGGCAAGAAGAGAATGGGGTCGAATCAATGCTTCACAAGAAATAAAGCGGGACAAAAGTAAGGATCATTTGTAGGTAAAGAGTATAGAGTTGAGCTATGCACAAGAGAGAGATTTCAAGTTCAAGAAATATTGAGAGATTCAAACAAGAAGTATGATCAGGGCTTGATGCAATACCAATATAATGATTGACGAATGTAGGAATGAAATGCAATAATTCGTTTAATCAAACTGATGGTTTTCATTAAATATCAATGAGCTTCAGAAGGTGATATAAAAGCCGAAAGGCATATTATGGATGAATTCGTGCACCTTAACACCATGTGGTTAAGGGAATACTTTATATTTTGGTTAATATTTGGCTAATAAATTCTTAATTTTTAATAGTAAAAATATTAAAATTTGTCTTTAAATATTAACTAATATTGATAAACAGTACTAACTTCTTAACATTTTTCATATATAGTAAAAATAATAATAAAATTTTTATCGAATTAAGAATTCCTATATGTAATAAAAAATTAATTTTTTCAGTAAAAAACATTAACTAAATTATTTCAAGTTTTTATTTAAAAATGACCATATGAAATTTCAATTGAAATTTAAATTGGCTCACAAATTTATAATTATCCAAATTCATCCTCGAAATTTGAGATTATAATTCACATTCGCTCATATTCTAATTAAATTTGGAATCAATGTGACTATGTGAGTCATAATATCAAATTTAGGGATATTTTGAGTAACTTTAAATTTAATTAAAAATTTATGTTTAAATTCAAATTTTAAAACTACTTTAAGTTTTACATCCTACTTTAACTTTAACTTGACTCATTATAAAAGTAAAATAATTTAGCATACATTGAGAATAAAACAATGCTCTAATTTAATATTATTTAAGTTTAACAATTTAATTGCCTTTTTATGCCCGTGCTTTAATACACTAGTGTATATATATATAAATGAGATTATGAAACTTTGCTTGGTATTGCATTTTTAATATATTTATTTTAAAAATTTATGTTAGAACATCTTTATATTTTGGTATATTTATTTATAGTTTATATATTATTTTATTATAAAACGGTTTTTACGATTGAATCGGATTGAACCAATAAACCAGTAAATTAGTAGCTCAAACGGTTCATTGACCGATCCGATTTTCAAAACTTTGGTTTACATTGAAAAACACTACCGATTTATTCAGCCCATCCAATACTGTAAACATAACGTGACACAATGAAAGGACCCTTTAACAAAGCTGAACTTGTTACGAAGCCTTCCTGTGCTTGAGCTGGGCAGTACTAGGGGTGTCAATGGGGCGGGGCGGGGGTGGGAGATACCTTCCCGCACCCCGTCCCCGCCCCCCAAA
>JASCZI010151319.1:45379-56492 GCA_036250425.1 Stylosanthes scabra
AAAATAATCAAAAAAAATTGAAAAATTAATACAAAAATACTAATATAGTGAAATATCATTTAAATATATATCTTGTCCAAAATAATAAATTATTTACATCTCAACATTATATTCAGAAAAATAAAATAGTACAACATAATGAGATGTAAAATGACTAAAAAATATATACTAGAAATTAATAAACAAGAATATTTAAGACATTTTAAATAATTTGAAAATTTTCGGAATGTGAAATTACATAAAGGCTACAATATATATATTATATAAATAAGAGTATTTTAGGTATTTAAGATATTTCGGGGATTCGGGACGGAGTCGGGATTCCCCGCTCGGGTCCCCGCCAATACCTCGGGGGAATTTTGCCCCCCATCCCCGTCCCCATGGGAAAAATTCCCCACCTTCGAATCTCCATTCGGGGTGTTCCCCGCAGGGATCCCTGCGACGTGGGGAATTTTGAAGTAAGAGAAACTTACTCCATGGGACCCACATTTATAAATGCTCCTCTATATTGTAATGAAATAATTTGTCTCTTATTCATTTAACTCTACACCGGAGTAGTCCCTTATGTACAAACAAACTATCTATAGTTACAAAGATAAGATCATGCCTATGGTATATGGAACACTTAGAATATTTATAAGTTAACAACATATTTACACAAAACGTCACGCCGTTGAACATAAAGGGTTCTCCAACTCAAGCATACTAGGACGAAACTGATAGAGCAACTTTAGAATTAAAACATGTATCTAAAAACAAATGAAGAACAATAGATTGAGTTTTTACACCTTAATGAGTAAACCTCGCGGGATCGCGATCCTTTGTCCCGGCCATTGTAGCACGTGTGTCGCCCAGGGCATAAGGGGCATGATGACTTGACGTCATCCTCACCTTCCTCCGGCTTATCACCGGCAGTCTGCTCAGGGTTCCAAACTTCATGTTGGCAACTAAGCACGAGGGTTGCGCTCGTTGCGGGACTTAACCCAACACCTTACGGCACGAACTGACGACAGCTATGCACCACCTGTGTCCGCGTTCCCGAAGACACCCGTCTCTTTCAAGAGGATTACAAAGCATCCATAACATACAAAAGACATTTAAATATGCAATAAGCACTTGTTTAACTATATCCACAAATATAATAGTGAAAGTAATACATCAAAAGCATTAAGAATTTAATCTTCCATATATATATAATAAGTGAAATATTATCTAGTGCAGAACATTAAAATAAAAAGTAAAATTCACATTTAAAAGTCCTTTTTTTTTCTTTATGTGACTCTTAAAAAATGCTCCACTTATTTTGTGGACGTAAAACAGACATAGATTTTTTCGATCCCAAATGGTTCTAAAAATTCAATACAGTTATGATGCACCAACATTAATATTTACTGTCGTTAGCTGTAATTTCTTTACCCTAAAGCCTCCCAAAACATTTTGGACAATTCTATGATGAAGAGGTTTTACCATGCATAGGGTGAAGAGTTGTACTACTTTTGTTTTAAAAATTAATAAAAAATAAAATAAAATACTTTACATGATTAAAATTCAACCATTCATAAAAAAAAATCTTCACCTCTTCATCATGGTTCTCTTCACCTTAGCATGCACCCAAACATTTTTAATAATAATAATAATAATAATAATAATGATGAGCTAATGATTGTCAATCAATTAAACCAATGCCTCACCAATCAAGCATAACCTACGGTAATGTTGAAGGGAGATGAAGAATTGTGAAAAATGTGTGTGTTATCTAGGGAAGGCAAAAATTCCCACACCCACGAAAATCAGCCAAAATTACCCGCAACTAGGGGTGTGCATGGTTCAATTTTTAACTAAACTAAACTTAAAAGAATCAAACTATTTTAAGTGGTTTAGAAACTGAACTAACCTGTTTTTTCAAATAGCAAAATGATTTAAAATCAGTTTATAATAAAGTGCACCGGTTTAAACTGGTTTTCGGACTAAAACCAATTTTTTTCATATATAGAACCAATTTTTATCTTATAAAACTTGTTTTTATGATATAAAAACCAATTTATGTATATTCTTAAATCCATTTTTTTTAAGATTCGCCCAACTGATTGGCAAACTTGGTGAAAATGCTATTTTCTTAACACTATTGGGCGAACATGGTGATTTTTTTTTTCGATCGTTACAAAATTCATAGAAATCACAAGAAAAGTTAGTTAAATTTGCTCTCAGACCACTCAAGTCTGGCAAAACAGAAATATAAATTCAGCATATAATAATAGACATCTAAAACATACATCAAATCCTGCATCTCTTGTATCCACTCCTTATGTTGTTCTAGAATGGCTTTTTTCTATCGATCATTTCATTTCTCCACACATTCTTTGTTGAATAATTTGACCACACATCTCATCATTTTTCATCTACACTCCTTTAAAGATTTTGGTATTTCGCCAATGACAAATAGACCATCAAGTTCATCCAACTGTATTGTAAACTTGATTGAAACTCTATGTTCTTAACAGTGGTAGGCGAACATGGTGGGATCAATACCATTAATTAATTAGTATTAGACAAAATAGATTAACTAATGTGAGTACTATATTACGTATCATTAATTAATGTATTTTTTATACGTAATATAGTATTCACATTATTTAATCTATTTTATCTAACATTAATTAAATAATAATAGAGAAAATCTATAGAGCCAATAATGTTGGTGGCTTATAGTAGCCAATATCTTTCTTCTCTCTCTTCTCTTTCCTCTTTTTCAACCCCATCATCTCTTTAATTAAACTTATTGGCTCCCTAATGACTTCCTAACATTAGCTCTGTAGCATTACTCTTAATGATATTGTTCTCACTATATTCGCCTAACAGTGCTAAGAACACAGTGTCCTTACCAAGTTTGCCAAACAATTGTGCAAATTTAGTGCAAATGATAAAACAAGACCACCATGTTCGCCCAACAGTTTTAAGAAAATAACATTTTCATCACCAAGGTATGCCAATCAGTTGGGTGAACATGGTGCAAATGCCAGGAAAAAAAAAGTTGTTTCGGTAATTAAAGGTTGTTTAATTTTTTTCTGGAATTAAAATATTTTTATAATTTATTTTTGAGAATTTCTCGATTTTGGATTGTTTGGTTTTTGGGCTTTTGGTAGCAAGAGAGAGCCATTTTTTTAACCAAACCAAATTATAAAAAACTGATTTCAAATAAACTGGTTTTAGTAAAAAAAAAAAAAAGGTAAAGTATTGTTTATATTCTTAACGTTTGTGAGAAGTTTTAAAAATACCCCTAACATTTAATTTGATTCAATTTTACCCATAACGTTTTCGATTGGTTTCAATTATATTCCTAATCATTCAACTCCTTGTGCGTGGGAGACTTCAATTAGGGGTATAATTGAAACTAATCAAAACGTTAGGGATAAAATTGAATCAAATTAAACGTTAGAGATATTTTTTAAACTTCCTCATAAATGTTAGGGACATAAATAATACTTTACCCAAAAAACTGTAGTTTCAATTTAGTTATTTTACTTAAAAACCCAATTTTTACAAAACAGTTTCAGTTCAGTTTTGTTTAATCGGTTTTTCTTAACATCCCTAGCTGCAACAGGGAGCTTAAAATGCCTTTCTAAGTAATTATAAAAGGACAAAAATATCCTTTTGAAAACTATTTTATTTTTGCTATTTAAAAAATAAAATACTAAATTGTCTTTTTGATGATATTCAATGTCTGGAATGACTTTATGACAATGGGCAAGTCACATGAGGTCGTTGAAGCTTCAAAGAGTCTAAATTTTAGAAAAATGATTTATGTATATGTCATTTTGTCAATTAAATTCAATCAAGTTAGAGATAAGACTTAAGTGAATGGGCGACAGAGAAAGTGATTAGAATGATCTTTGTGAAAGATAGACCAACTTAATTGCATTTGATTGACAAAATAACTTATATGTGTTACTGAACTTATTTATAAAGCTCAGTTCCAGCAAGTGAACCAGGTTACAAGTAATAAGAAAGTGAGTACCTTGTGTTATCATTCCCTCTTAACTCCAATTTAAATCTAACTGTTGATAAAGTACTGTAATTCCTAAGACCACACAAGCAGACATTACCTTGGCAAGCTATATTTTAACTATATCGCAACATTTTGTTTAGATTATTCTAACTTCTGGATTTTCATTCACCAAGTAGAATCATAGATCAATTCCTAGATTCATATAAAATAATACATAATAAGCAATATAAAAAGTATTTACTTATATTAGTGTAAGATTTTTTTGACTTACACTCATTAATAACCACTAAATTTACATATATAAAGAGTAACATACATATTAAAGATATATAAATGATCATAATATATTTTTATTAAAATAAAGTAAATATAGCATTAAATACATGTTATTTATTATATTTAAGGAAAAGATGAATTGTATTCAAATATCATCGAATTTCATGTTTGTCTTTTATCTGTTTTTTAAGTGGTAGGCCATTTATAAATCAATATTTAAAAAAGCTTTCATTTACCTAGTAAAAAGAAGAAATATGTCATATGCTTGTTCTTTTATTTTTAGATATTAAACTAAGAATAATAAAGCAAAATATGATAATTTAGAAGATGTGTATCGAGTAAACATTTATCGCAATTCTTCATACATTTTTTTATCCCTAACGTCTTTTTTTTTTTTGCAAAAATATGTTGGGGAAAAAGGCTCAAATCTAATAGCATTTCTAATGGGATATTTTTTGGGTATCAAATTTTATTAAAATGATAAATGAATTGAGTTGATATTGAATTATGCATTGGAGGGAATAAGAAAAGTGATACCGGTATCACTAAGTTGATACCGTATCACTTTGAATGAATGCTAATTAGAATGTGTCATGTGTACAACTGATTAAATGCAGGTTAATTAAATAGTATGATGTGGGATCTAAATTGATATTAAATTAAAACCAAGCATTAGAGCAATAAATGTCATATTTATCTCAAATCATATATGGTCCCACAAATACTTACGTGGCATCTTGTGGGACCCAAAATAATTTTGAAACTAATACTAGCATTGGAGACACTACTAGAAAACTCTATATTACAGACAAATTTTATAAATAGAAATAGTTTGTCTGAAATACTGTCAAAATTTTCGACAAATTTTTTGTCAGTAATCATTAAGTTAATTTTTTGCAAAATTTACAGATAGATTATATCATTTGTTGGTAATTCTCTCTGTAAAATTGACCGTCTTTAATGAACTCTTGTTTACGACGGAAAATCCTTCTGTAATTACCCTCTAAAAATGTAAGTTTTGCTTGAGTCTTGATTTTATAAATAGAAAATTAGGGCTCAGTAAATGATAAACGCATACATCATAGTAGCTTTATTCGCACATTGCTTCCTTGCTCGCTGAACCTAATCGTCGCTCTCGTGGTCAATGCCGCCTCCATTGCTGGCAGTTGCTTCCTTTCTCGTCGCCTCATCTTCTTCTCATCGCCGCCTCTTTTTCTCGTCGCTGGCTTCTCTGCACACCGTAACCTCTTCGTTTCATCGATTGCTCCTATGATCTGGTCGTCTCCTCTTCGCACAAAGGCTCCTCTTCACTCGCGTGAAAGCTCTTCTCCATCGCCTTCCCCGCTGCAGTTTCATCGCCGCTGCCGCTTACATCGTCGTCGCCGAAATTCATCTCCTCTCCAAATCTGGTCGCAACGCCCAAGCTTCCGAGTATGTCTTGACCTAATTGCATCTCATATTTCATACTATTCGAGTATTATGTTCTTCTGCAATTCCTTGTTAATTCTTCTTATGTTCTTCTGCAATTCCTTGAAAGTGGGCCTTATCCAAGTTTTTGGTTGTTAAATTTAGAGTTTAATTATCTAATTGATATGTTTTTACTATATTATTTTAGATATATTTGAAATCTTATAGACTTGCTGAAGCTAAGGTGTCCCAGAGGAAGATCTTGCATATTTTAGAATTGTCTGAGGTTATTATTATTATCATTTGAAATTCTTTCTCATTGTATTCCCTTGCCTTTTTCTATCATGATGATTAAAATCTATGTAGAGGAACCAGCTTTATGATAGTATTTTGTCAAACAACTTCTTTAAGCTGGTTTAGTTCCTTTATGATAATATTGCCCTTGATGGTATTCCATGTTCATGCTGTAAGGACAATTGGAATTTGATTCATGAATTTATTGGGTTTTCCTTAGTATTCTCTCAAAATCAGCAAAAGCAGAGAAATAAGAACAAAAAGAAATGAATTTAAGCGATGTACTCACCCAAGCCAAGGATGAATCACTAGCATCTTATGAGGAACTTCAGCATCTTTAGCAGGAAGTTTAAAAAATTTCTAACGGGAAGCTAAAATTCTGAAAAGGTGAAGAAGGCAAGGATGAAATACAAGAAGTGGAAGAAGCCAAGGATGACAGGATAATAGTTGATGTTTTTGGTGTTTTATTGAACATAATATCTTCAAATATTTTTTTTGTTTGTTTAGAATTCATTTATTTTTGTTTAGTATTTTTCTTTTCTTAAATTGTGCACATGAGTAACTTTTTTGTTTCTTGAAAAATTGTCAAATTAATTTACCATAAAAGTACTTTTATAAAGACATCAAAATGTATCAATTAAAATTTTCATTTAGTCCAGAAGAATATTAAAGCATGTAGTATTGAGATATTTCATTTTACTTTAAATTTTCTATAAATAACAAAAGAAATCATTAATCCCAAGTTATCATCTAATAAATAAAAAAAATCGTTAATCTCAAGTTATCATCTAATAAAGATGAATAATGTATTAATAAAAAAATTTAAACAAATTCTTTAAAAATAATACAATATTCAAAAACAAAAGATAATAAAGTATGAAAAAAAAATCATTAGATTGTTAATTATATGTAACAGTATCATAATGAAAATTTATAAATATAATTTACAAATAATTATCTATTAAAATGTTTTTAATTTTATTTATTATCTCAATCATATTTAATTTCGAGTAGATATATTCAAGAGACTCTATCTTTATGAATAACTCTTGTGGATTATAAAATATTTTAATTTCTTAATGTTATATTTAATACCGTAAATTATCATTAAATCATCTATAAAATACTACATCAGTATTTCCTGACCATATGTAATCCTATACATCCTTTAAAATCTTGGTTTTCCTTCCCCCTCTCGGTGTATGGCTTTGGCGGGAGCCAAAAAATTTTCGTGCTTCCTTCCTTCTGCGTCCAGCTAAGTGCTCCCTTTTAAGCAGCTGCTGTCACCATATCGCTTAATGCTATCCGTTGTGCTTGTGCTTTGGCGGTGAGGAGTTTGTGTTGCGCTTTGCCGCTCACTAAGTTGTTTTCCCCATGGTTGCATCCTATAAGAACCGACTCTCGGATTCAGCCTCCACCCGGTTCATCTGTCATCCTATACTTCCTTTAACGCTGGTTCGGCCTCCCCTATCAAGCAGCTGCTATCGCCCTCTCCGTGAATGGGCATGGCGGGAGTCCAACATTTTGTTCTTTTCCCCTTCACTGTGCTGCTAGGTTTTTGGTTACCTCCATGCTGGCTACGCTTTGGCGGTGGGAAATGTGGGGTTGCGCTTTGCCGACTGAGATGGAGCCTTCGCCCCTGTTTGCGGCCTATAAAAACCGGTTCGTGGTTTCCTCGTCCACGCCGTGCTTCCGTCGTCCTTATCGGCGAATTGGTTTCGTGCCCACCATGGTATGCATTTCTGCCTATTTCTCATTACAAGTTTCGTTTATTTGTTGCCCTTGCATCTGATTTTTTCTTCCCGTCCCTTGTATCTGGCGCATCAATTGCCAGGAGATGAATCGATGATAAGAGGCAGCGAGAGATGAAGAACATAAAGAGAACAAGAACAAGGGCAAATCAAAGAGAAGGACGGGTGAGGGTGATGCTCAATCTATGCCTGTGCGCTTTCTTTCTCTGCTGCTAATGCTCCTCTCCTCCGTCGCAGTTGCCACCTGAGCTTATTCTTTGCCACCTTTTCTGTCCAGTTAAACACGACTCTGCTTCCGTTCTCGCTAATAGTCGCCGCAGCAGTTGTTGCTTCTACTGTTTCTTCTATACTTGTGGATTTGTGAGTATACTCTACGTTTGTTTCCGTTCTTCTATTTTGTGCTAATCTATGCATTTACTCTGGCTTTTCTTTTATTTTATTTTTATTTGAGATTTGAGATAATTTGGTACTGTTAATGTTGCGTGTGATTTTCAATTTTTCATGTCAGAGCTCATGATTTGTATCTTATTATGCGATAAATTGCCTTGTTGAAATGCACAACTTCTGTTTCCTTTTTGTTTGTTGAAAGTCTCTAATGGCTGAAACTAGATGATAGGAACTAATATACAATGTTTAAGGTGCATTGTAAAAGGGGTTAAAAACAGAGAGATTGCTCCTCTATATTAAGTGCAGCATTTGCTTTAGAGGATAGAGCATATTTTATTGACTGACCTGATATTGGGCTTGTAGAGTTTGGAGAAGCATGTAAATTAGTCTATCTCTAACTACTCTATCTAAATTTGAGCAATGCATGCTTAAATTCTAGAAATAATGGTCTTATATGAGTTTATTCCTTAGAGTTTTATATTTTATATGCTGATTTGGCTGGTATTACTATTAGGTGGGATTAAATTTCGAATAAGCTTTCTGAGTCATCTGTAGGACATTAAGAGTAATAAGATATGTGGATTATTTTTTATTGAACATAAAAGGTTCTTAATTGGCTTTTACTTCTTTTGTAAGTGTGCACGCCATATTGGACAAGTTTTTACTTATAATGTGGTGGTAACTTTTTAGTGTTAGTGTGTTACTACAGGATTTATTTTAATTGCTCAATGGTGTCTTTGAAAAATGGCAGTGAATCTTAATATTTCTTTTTGTCTCCAGAATTTGGAGGGTATTGTCCTATAATGAAGTTGGTATTATACTTTTCTTTTCAGAACTAGAACCAAAACATGATTTTTGGTTCTGATTTTGCAACTTAATTATCCGTCAAGTAGTCCTTGTTGATTTTTCCTTATGCTTGTTTTGACATTTTAGTATGAGTATGCCACTTAATTGCCTCTAAAAGAAAAATATTTGTACGAATTTTTCTATTTTTGCGTTTTGTGTTATAGAATATGACCAATTATTTACCAATTACTATGATCGATAGATTTTCACATTTGCTTAATGTTTTGTTTCAGTTCAATGTTAAACTGAGTTGAGATTTTTCAAGTTGAGAAAGGTGATGTTTGACGTCTTAGCATCTTTAAGGATTTCTTTAACCAAATCATACTCAATTCCCTATGTTATTTGTTTATAAGTTTATAAAATAGTAAAAATATATGTAAAATTATTTGTAATTGAATAAACATGGTACTTTGATGAGATTTTTGGTTAATTTCAGGAAAATCAGCATTGGAGCACAAAGTACAAGCGTGGGATCCAAAGTCCAAGCGTCTATGATGCTGATCAGTTTTTCCATCATGACCTTTGTTCACTAAATTGAGAATATCTTGAGCTACAGAACTCCAAATCATCTGATTCCAATTGCATCGGAAAGCTTACGTCCGGGGCTTCGATTTGGTATATAAATGTCTATGGTTAACAATTGGTTTGAGCCTAGAACAACACTGGGAAAGTTGCAGCAGAAGAGCTGGACGCTTAGGCGCCTAGAATCAGCGCCCAGGCGCCCAGAATCACACCCAGACAAGCCAGAGCCAAGTAATCAGCGCCCAGGCGCCCAGAATCATGCCCAGGCGCTCAGATTCAGCCTCAGACATGCCCAGGCGTGAGCAGACCAAGCCAAGCACCAGAATTCAATGCCCAGGCGCCAGAATCAATGCCTAGGCGTGGGAAACTTGATTCAGCACCTTAGGCTCACCAGAGTCATGCCTAGGCGCCCAGAACTCACGCCAGGCGCCAGTTTTGAAGTACAGGCGTGGGAAACCTGATTTAGCACCAGAAGCTCATAAAACTCACGCCCAGCGCCAGTTTTTGATGCCCAGGCGTGAGTTCTGTTGTCTAGTTGCAAAATTTGTATTTTTTTAAGTGTAATTTCATTTATGAATCATTTGTATTCCATTTAACTTATGCCAATCTATAATTAGATGGAAAACAATCAATCTAGGAGGATTAACTAAGACACACATGATTAGTTAGTCAAATCTTAACTTCTAGATTCTCTCAATTAGAATTCCACTTAAATATAAGATTAGCAACCTTTGTAACTATTAGGTTGTAATCATGGAATTGTGAATTCATTCATTCAATAACAAAGTAATATTCAGTTTTCATTCTTTTTCTATCTTAGTTAGAATTCTCTCTCTTTCTCTCTCTAGTTCTTTGAATGTTCATACATTTAAGAACCATCTTCATAGCAGTCATACTTTCAAGATTCATAGTTTTTATGAATCCAAGATCTATCTTCATCACTTTCTTTGAGTCATTCATGATCATGAGTGGCTAAACATCTTAGAGATTGAGGAGGAGGAGCTCTATTCATCATCAAGCTAATGGATTAACCCAATATTACATTCAAAATTTGCATGTTCTTCATCAAATTCAAAGGATTCTTCTTGTTCATCAATTCAAGAATCAAGTTAACCGAGAAGTATAATTGGTTCTAACTTTGGTTTAATTTCTATACTAGTTCATGAGATTAAACTTATTATTAAATGGTTTATGAAATGTTAATATTGATGTTTGATTGGATAGGTGACATAAAATCTGGTTTTGCATTAATATTGATATCATGAACTTGTTCAAGAAGCATCTTTCACATTTGTTCTTTGCATTAGAGATGATGAATTGAATAAGTGTGTATGTATATGAATCTGTATTTTTATTACATAATGATTGATTTGTATCTTGTTTGATTTTAGTCTTTGAAGGTTTAATGTATCATGTTTCTTCATGTGACTCAGAGATGAGCATGTGATTTAATTTGCATTAGAATCTTTTGTAATCTAATAGGGTTTGTATGAGATTGAATATGTGACATGTTAATTCTTTCCATGAAATCTTGTTGATTTGAATCATGATGTGTGCATTATCTCTTTTCTTGTTTAATTAGTCAAGAGATTGATGATTAATTAGGATAAAGATGAAACTAGAT
>JASCZI010151320.1:3816-33540 GCA_036250425.1 Stylosanthes scabra
ATTCAATTGTTACTTTCTTGAACCCGGCAGGATCTGGCACAAGGTTGTCCTTTTGTTGCTCTCATCAAGTTTCCCTTTTGTATTTGAAAAATTAAATTCGGAAGCTTTGTTGTGCAGCTTGTTGAAGATACAGAAGTATTTCAAGAGGGAGCTCTTGGTGAAAGTGCAAGTGGAGGAAAACTGAACACTTACAAGGAGTTGTGTAACTTAGCAAATGAGATGGGACAACCAGACCTAATTTATAAATTCATGGATTTAGCTAATTATCAAGCTTCTTTGAATTCAAAGAGGGGTGCTGCTTTTGGATTCTCCAAAATAGCTAAACAAGCAGGGGATGTGCTTAAGCCACATTTACGTTCTCTAATTCCAAGACTTGTACGATACCAGTATGATCCTGATAAAAATGTGCAGTTAAGTACCATAACTGATGGAAAATCATAGAAGCATGGTGGGGGGGATGCCCAACTTTTTCTTAACTTAGTGATGTTATATTCAAAACAAATTAGGAGCACATACGCTCAAGTATAATAATACTAAAATCACAGCTCCAGTTCATTATTAATTAGTCCATAACATTATTAAAAATAATATAGTAAAAAAAAATTAAACTTACTCTATTAGTGTGTTGAAATTAAGTTTTGGACAATTACTCCTTGCTATTCAAAACTCAGAAGAGTTCATTCATCATTATGTGTTTTCTTTCAAATCAGAAGACTTTTCCTCCCTTAGGTTTTAAGACCTCGCATCATCAAGCTGTTTGTCAGTATTATAAACCTGCATTGAATTGAATCCTTAAAAAATATCTTTAGCTGAATTCCATCTAGGTAACATGCTATAATCAAAACTCAAAATTAAAAATATATGTTTCACTCTGAAATTTTTGGTTCAGTTCTGCCACTACTTTTTCTGTGACCCGCACCCTTCCAAAGAAATCATTTTTCCTCAAGAAGCCTTTGCTGTTTATCATTTCTCATATTCATCGTAAAATTTTAATTACCTCATTGTTATTTTTCTGTTTTAGGATGCGATGGTACATATATGGAAGTCACTAGTGGCGGACTCAAAGAAAACCATTGATGAAAACTTGGATCTCATTATTGATGATTTACTAGTACAATGTGGATCCAGGCTTTGGCGGTCACGTGAGGCATCATGTCTTGCACTTGCAGACATTATTCAAGGAAGGAAGTTTTATGAGGTCATTAAGATTACTTTCATTTCTTGAGTGCAAATAACACACTTGAAGTTCTCAATGAACTATAGTATTATAGAAAAAAAAAGAAGCTTAAAATTATGTCCTTCCTTTCATATTTATATCATTATTGTATAAATAAAATTTAGGGGGGATATATACTACTAAAGAAGAGGTGAAAAGTGAGAAACTGTCACCATATTAGCATATTATAACCTGACCAGTGTTTGACTTAAGTGTATCTGGAGTATCTCAGCAGTTCTATTCATGATCTTATCTTTTTCCATTCACAGGTTGAAAAGCATTTAAAAGGATTATGGTCTGGAGCATTTCGTGCAATGGATGACATAAAGGAAACTGTTAGAATTTCTGGTGAAAGATTATGTCGTGCTGTAACCATACTGACAACAAGGCTTTGTGACGTCTCTCTAACTGATATATCAGATGCACACAAAGCAATGGATATAGTATTACCCTTTTTGCTTTCAGAAGGTATACTAAGTAAGGTTGACAGTGTTCGGAAGGCTTCGATTGGAGTTGTTATGAAGCTTACAAAGGTTAGGAATTTCTCCAATAGTGATTGACTCATTATATTCAATATTTCAATTAATAAGTGTTTTATTTTTAAGAAGCTATACAATGTTGTTGTTGTAATAATTTCTTTATATTGAAATACACATGGCTCATTATGGTTCCTTTTCAGCATGCTGGAACTGCAATCCGTCCACATATGGCTGATCTAGTGTGCTGCATGCTCGAAAGTTTATCAAGCCTAGAAGACCAAGGGCTTAATTATGTCGAGGTTTGTTTGAGTGATACATTCATTTGTTGCATAATTTACTCACTAATTCTTGTTCATTTATATGTTTTTATCTCTTCTAGCTTCATGCAGCAAATGTTGGAATACAGTCAGATAAGCTTGAAAATTTGAGAATTTCCATTGCCAAAGGCTCTCCTATGTGGGAGACATTGGACTTGTGCATAAGAGTTGTTGATGCAGAATCACTGAACACATTGATACCACAACTTGCTCAGTTAGTGCGTTCTGGGGTGGGTCTCAATACCAGGTATGCTTTTCAGAAGCTTCTGTCAATTCAGATAGGGATTGTGCAAATTCTGTCTATGCATCATGTTTTCCATGATGTATAGATTTCAGATAAATAAATAAAAATTTCTCTGATAAATATGATGATCATCATCATGATACTTTGGTGCTCAAGCATTGTTGTTTTGATATTTATATTGTTCTCATGTCTTTGTACTAGTAAAGATTTGTTTGTTGTTGAAGTAGGAGAATCAAAAACACATCAATTCCAATTATATTATGTTTTAGAGTGATCTGTTTCCTTATGTTTCTTAAAAATTGATATCACCCTTGTCCTTATTGTTCTAAAAGGAAACACTACTTTAACACCCTGTTGTCATTTTCATGGCAGGGTTGGCGTTGCTAATTTTCTTACCTTATTGATTGAAAGTGTTGGGGTTGACATCAAGCCCTATGCAAATATGCTAGTCAGATTGTTGTTTCCAGTCGTTAAGGAGGAAAAAAGTACTACTGCAAAACGTGCTTTTGCAAGTGCCTGTGCTAAAGTCCTAAAGTATATAGCAGTGTCACAAGCACAAAAACTTGTTGAAGATACTGCAGCTTTACATGCTGGTGACAAGAATTCACAAATTGCATGTGCATATCTCTTAAAGAGCTATTCGAGCGTGGCATCAGATGTTGTTGGTGGATATCATGCGGTGATTATTCCTGTTATTTTTCTTTCAAGGTTAGTAACCACTGAACATTCTTCTACTCTGATTTGATTTAGCATATTGATCTTTTATAAAAGCCTCATATCATATCAAATCTCAAATCATTGTTTTAGGCTGAAGTTCTTGCTTTTAACTTTCACCAATAATCCTCCTTCGTTTAGTATAGTGTGCTTTTACTTTCTGGTGAACATTAGGTGTAGGTTTTTTTCATTTGCCTTGAAACAGTTCTTGACTTCATCACGGTGCTTATGACTTCTTACCTGATATATTATCATATTTTTTCTTTGTACATTTTGATTTCTCACATGCCAATATATAGGGTGTGTTCTCTGTTTCACTTTATACTTATCACTTTGCAGTATGAGAAATATTTTTCCTAATTTAATAAAAGGAATTTTAACAATATATCTGAAAAATACCCAACTTCAGGTCACTTTAGATTATAACATGGACACATCACACTCCAACATATGTCGTGATGCAGTTATAATTATTTACATAAATGACGAAACTGGCCTCTGTCGATCATACTATGATTTTAATTCCATTTGCGGACCAACTCTTGCTAAAAGCTGCACCTTTTACGTGGAGTGCTGTATTGGTTTTATATGCACTGATAAATTATGTATTGAGTATACCTGTTTAATTGTTGTATGCATCTGAATTTTAAATCTAGATCAGGTAGGCTTTCTGTTTTACTGAATACGCTCCCCTAACATGATCTCATGGTGGTAATAAAAGTACTTCATGAATACTAAAAAATATTAATTCTTGTGCAGATTTGAAGATGATAAAAGTGTTTCCAACGTATTTGAAGAACTATGGGAAGAATATACCAGTGGTGAACGAGTCACCCTTAATTTGTACTTAGGTGAAATTGTTTCTCTTATTTGTGAAGGCATGTCATCATCATCATGGGCAAGTAAAAAAAAAGTGAGTGGTTTTATTCTGCCCTTGCTGTTGTATTGATGTAATCTTTATTGCAGCTGAGTCATTTTTGTTTAAGAGATCCACTAATTTTCCGTTGCACCTGTAGTCTGCCCAGGCTATATGTAGGCTAAGTGAAGTTTTGGGTGATTCACTTTCTTCCCATCATGAAGTTCTGCTTCAGTCTCTGATGAAGGAAATCCCTGGTCGCCTATGGGAGGTTGGATTTTGAATTAGTGTGCTTGGGTTAACAGTGACGCCACTTAAAGTTTTTATGTGTGACAATTTATTATCAAATATTAGTCTTAGACAATATTGTTCAAGTTTCATATGGATATTTTACTTGTTCTGTTTGACAGGGAAAAGAGGTGCTATTACTAGCATTAGGTTCTCTATCTACATCCTGCCATAAGGCAATATCCGCTGAAGGTTCTGCACCTTCCATTGCAATTTTGAATGTGGTATCTACTGCATGCAGCAAAAAGGCAAAAAAATACCGCGAAGCAGCATTTTCTGCTCTCGAACAGGTCTGTGCCTAGTATTGAGTTTATAAAAAATAGCAGTGGATAACTATTTCGATAATTTAGTGTGTTTCTTATATATGTATCGAATCTTGATTACTTTTCATGTACTTTACCAGGTTATAAAAGCGTTTGGTAATCCAGATTTCTTTAATATGGTATTTCCCTTGTTGTTTGATATGACCGAGTCAGAGCCCGTCAAATCTGGGCAGCAACCTTCGGCCGGTGATACTGCAAAAACAGGTGATGACAAATTATAGATCTTCATTTATATGTTGCAATTCTTTTTAATCGTTAGGTAGTTGCAGTCCAATAATTAGTAGAAAAGGAAGGAAAAATATAAGTCAAATTTTTAAGAAAGATTTAAGATTTCAATGGTTTGTTTATATATTTGGTTTATGATGCTGATGCCACGGACCCTACAAACATTTTACTGATACATCTTCTTTGCAGATTCGGACAGCGTTGAAGAAATTTTCGTTCCTCATACCAAACTTGTGGAATGTCTAACCTCTTGCATCCATGTGGCCAACATAAATGATATCCTTGAAAAACAAGAGAGCTTAATGCTCATGTACGCCGCATTTCTATCACCTGAACATAAATGGACAGGTATATTTTATGCTTTGTTTTTTCATTTCCCCGAAATTCTGCTATCCTTTTGGTTGTGTGTGCGCATGCGCGCGTTAGGGGTGTTAAAAGGAAAATGTAAGAATGTTATCTTTCCACAGTAAAAACTACCGCCTTTTTATCCATCAAAGAACTCTGCTCAAGGCTCAACAATGTCATCAAGGACTCCCAGGGAAGTCACGACATTACCAGGGTAGCTTCCCTTGTTCAGGAGGTAAATCCCGGTTCATCATTTGAAGTTGGTCTTGTATTGAATTCTGATTCTTAGAATGATCCTACAATCATCTTCATTCTCCCTGCAGATACTTCATTCTACATCACCAAAGATATTACATTGCATAAGCACAGTAAAAATTGCACAGGTATGTTGCTATCTTTGCATGCTTGAACAGTATTCACTGAGTTAGACCCTCTTAAATCAAGGGAAGAGCAAAGCCATAAATTGCTACCTTTCTTGTGCCCAAAATCAGGTTCATGTTTCTGCATCAGAATGCCTTGTTGAAGTTCTCAAACTCTCCAAGGAAGTGCCTTCAGTGAGTACCATCAATGAAGGATTCAAGGATGAGCTCCTTCACCAGTGTGAGATAGAGAAGAACGAAGAGGCAAAGTCATTATTAAGGAAGTGTGTCAACATTATTCAAGACTGGAAACACTAAATTTTCCTTCTGTAATCTTATTTATTTAGTTAGACTTTACAGGATTAAATATTTAACATGACGATATAATTATCTACCTTATGCATACAACTGCATTGACAAGACATTCTTTACAATGCAGACAACCAATTGCAATTCATGATTAGTATTTAATTTAATATATGGAAAAAATATTGTAAATTAAGATAGAGAAAAATAATTTACTTAACACTATTAAATATTATAAACAGTACCCTCAAATAATTTCAAATTTCAAATTTTTCTTAGCATCTAATCACGTGATAAGCTTTCCATATATTCATATCCAATAGTATTAGTATCTACTATCAAATTAAGAAGAGTTCTTAATCACGTTTTGTTCTTGGAAAAAAAAAAAAAACCAATTATCAAATTAAAGAGAATAAACTAAAAATTTAATTTTCATGCACTGTCAGTGTAAAAGAGTTTTATATATGCATTTAATTAAGTGTTATTATATCATTAAAAGCAATTAATTTTTAAATCCATTACTTTTAAAATCATATATTAATCTGATTGGATGATTGGATGACTGTATAAAACTCTTTATCCCATAAATATATCAAAATTAAACTCAATGGCTTTGCATAGAAATCAATGGGTGTAGTAACTAGTAAGTATAGAAAAAAATTTACTGCGCAAACTGGTGGAAATTGAGATTAATCCATAAACTTTAGTAATTTAATTAATGTTAGAATCTTAGTCATAATGTTTTGACTGAGCTTCTTGTATTGTGTGTCTCTTCCTCCTTCACACTTGACACTTGAAAGGTTTCACATTTCGTCAGACTCAACTCAATTCTGTCAACAATGGACGAAGCTGAATTTCAACGCCTTCTCCAACTCTTCCCCGTTGTTCGTTCTCGCGATTACTGTGTACTCTCTCTTTCTTTCTCTTCCCCCTTGTGATTTTCTTTTACATGAATTTTTAGGGTTTATGCTTTTGTAATGTCTCCGCCTCATTGATTTTTTTTCTTAATCCATCTTGCTCTGTATAATCAAATTCACTTCCCTTTTAGCTGAAATTTTCGATCTTTCGGTGATTCATTTCGTGATCTTCGATTGTTTGCTTGCTACTTCTATCTAATGCAGTAATATGCCCTTTTGCCTTTTACTTAGGTTTTAAGAGTATTTTGGAATTCTAAGTATTCGTAGTGTGTGATTCGTGTTGAAATTTGAGGCGGATGCTATGGTTTTAATATTTTATTTTATTTTTCCATTCCTTACATGTTTGGCAAAAGATGGGGGTTTAGGGTAGGAGCTTAAGAAGGTCCTAAACATGAATTGAGTGATTTGATTATTATAATAAAGATGACATTTTTACAGGTAAGAAGGGGAATTTAATTGTGCACTAATTAATGTTTCTTGCAAATAGAGATTTAATGATAAAGTTCAACTAGATATTAGAGTAGAGGCTTTATGTAGCTGAGGTTGATGAGTGGAGAATTCACTTATGGTGTTCAATGTTCACATTTCGGGAATTTTCTACTTGACCTTATTTCATAAGTAAATTATCGCTTCCGATGGAGATCACCCATCTGATACTAGGAGGATTTGGCCAGGAAGTTGCATTGCAAAACGGTTAATGCTATATTATTATCTGGTTTCGCTTTGTTTTGTGTCAGATGTTGACATTGGAAAAGTTACGCTATGTTATATTCGAGGGTGAGACATTGGCACTTTGAGAGTATTTAGAATCTGTTACTTGGTTTTTTTTTCTGCTTCATTAAAATCTTTCACATACTCGAATGGTTAGCATGTGTATAATTTCGTGATGTTGAAGTCCTGATTCCCAAAGTATACCGAAAAACTTGATGGCCTAGAACCCAAATTTTGATATTATAGCTTAAATAGACAATGTGCAAAACCCATTCTATATTTGAGAATGTATTCGGCTAACAAATTTGGAACCTGTTAAATTTCAGGCCGAACAAACATCATCTAGGCAGTCGTCCAGACAAGCTTCTGGATCTGCAAAGGATGAGGTAGTAGTGCTGAGCTTCTGTGTGCGTTGTTGGCTTTTTATCCGAACCTATATGTAATGCTTTCTAACTTATTTGTCGCTGCAGCATAGAGAATGGCAAGATGCATGGGATGAAAGGGATATAAGTTTCGAGACTCAAGGAAATAACACACGTGGGTATCACATATAACTTTCGTTACAGAACACATTTAATCTCTCTATTATCTTTTCAATATTTTGTTCAACTTTACCTATCTAGAATGAGCATCAAAGTTCATTGAATTGTTTCGGTAATAAGTTGTAAATTATAACAATCTAGTGCATTCTGCTTTTGAAATTTTTGTGGTGCTTATGTGAATTCTTTAAACCTACAGATTCATTTTGGAGCAAGCTGAAGTCAGAGGCTGCTAAGAAGGTAATAAGAAACTAACCTGTTTGCAATTAGCAAATTATATGGATGCTTACTCTCTCTCTCTCTCTCTCTCTCTCTCTCTCTCTCTCTCTCTCTCTCTCTCTCCAGAATAGAATTAGCATTATAAAAAAGGAAGAATAATGTAGTCTGACATTTATTGAAAACTTTGTTCTGTGCCATGGTTTAAATCCTTCCTCACTTTTTAATACATACAAAACACACCTTTTCAACTTTGAAGCTGGTTATATGATCTTCTAAGTGAGTGTCTTGTGAGCTGAGTTTTGAATACACTGAGGCCATGCATCATTGCTTCTCTTAGCAACCGTGAGCTAGTATACTTGTTTTTCTTCCTCAATTGAAATTTTCATTTAATTATTGACTTTACTTTTATTGATTTTGTAAAGATAGGAGACAAGCATTTCCAACCTAATGTGATAAGGCTTTTGTTGTTTTAGTAGTAGAGAAACATTCTAATAAACATTTCTACGCGTGACCTATATTCAGATTTCAGCATTCTCTTCTCTTTTATAAACCTTTTTTGTGAGTGGTTCAAAACATAAACTATTACACCCGAAACCACTTGAAGTTATATAGGAAAGAGGTTGAGGGGAATGCGTGTCTCTTCTATAACATGGATGTTGATATAACAAAGGACTTGTTTATGAATTTTCCGATGATTTTTTTTCTTTTTTTTGGGACATGGATGATTGTTAAACATGTTCTCAAGAAACTTATACTGAGACTCAGGCTTTCGATTCTAATGTTCGAAACAGGTTGGTCCAGAAGAGGCCGAGAGGTTTTGCAAGGCTTTCCAACGAATTCACAAGAAACTGGTATGTGTCAGTGTCATGCTAGTTTGTTTCATTTAAGCTTCTGTTTCATAGGTATATGCTTTGTAGAAGTTGGCTAAGCATGGTGTTAGAAACCAAATAATTTTGTTCTCTCAAAATATATATATATATATATATATATATATATATATATATATATATGAAAATGCTGTTTTCCTTTCGAAGTTCATTTTCTTTCATTGAATTAGGTGTATGAAGAATTGAATTCAGATGCTGGCAGAAACTTCATAAACTCTTGATAGAGTTCAAAAGAAGAATTAGATGCATACTTTTTGGACATACTCCTCCTGAATTGTGATTCAACAATCATCCATTGTAATTTTATTGTACTTTGTCAAAGTGTTTATACACTGGAAGAAGAGGAACAAAGAAGTTTAGGGTTATAAACCTTTCATTACCAGCTCAAATAACCTTTACTAATCCACCGTGGCAAAACCATGCATGCCAGCTCACTAACATTGTCTTGTTAATTTTGATGAAATAGGAAAGTGACTAATTAATGTAGTGCAATTTTTACAATTTCAAAGGCTATTTTAGTGTAATTAGGAAGTCAAAGATCATTTAGTGTAATTTTACAATTTTAAGGATTAAAATGAGATTTAACTTATCTTTAGAGTTTAGACAATATAATTAATACATATTTTACCCATTTTTTAAAACAACTATGTTAATTTTGAGTTTTTTTTTTTTTTTGTCGTCTTAAATTCAAATTATGGGTATGAAAAAAATCGGTCATTATTCTTAGTAAATACACATTTTCATTGAATAAATATAATATCATTGGATAAAACTTAAAAAGTTAGATAAAGTAAAATATTTAAACACTGACAGTTACAAGTCTCTTTTAACAAGCTTTATAATATTTTATTACACGTTAAAATAATCAAAATTATACATTTCATGAAAATAATTAATTTTTTCAATAATGTTATACATAGATCACCTGGCGCGTACGTTACACGCATAATCCCCACCTCTTCGAAAATTAGAAAATACGCGCGCTTCTTCCTCTTCCCAATTTCTCTTAACTCCTCCTCCACTTTCTTCTTCCTTCTTCTTGCTATTGCATCGCCATCGCCGTCGTCGTTGTCGTCGCTGACGTCGCCATCATTATTGTCGCCACCATCGTCATAATCTTCTTCTTCCTCTTTTTCCACTCTCTTCTTCTCCTCTTCTGTTATATGGTTGTTGTTGTTGTTGTTAATGCCTCTTCTTTTTCTTATTCTTGAACATAATCGAATTTAAAAAAAAAAAAACGAAGTGGATTTTCATTATAAAACAGAACCTGATTTTTATAAGAAACAGAACCGAATTTTTATGAAAAATAGAACCAGATTTTCATAAAAATCAAAAGCACGCCTAGGCGTATAAAAACTAAATCGGATTATCATGAAAATCAGAAGCACGCCTAGGTGCCCAGGTGAATAAAAGCAGAACTGGATTTCTTCTCCTCATCATCATCTTTCTCCTCCTCCTCCTCCTACGTTCTTCGTTATACTGATTCTGGTTCTTCTTCTCTTTTCTCTTTTCTTTCTCCTCTCTTCCTCTGTTGCTGCGAAGAAGGGGAAACTCGTTATAAAGAAATAGAAGAAGAATGATGAGACGACGAATAAGAACAAGGAATAAAGGAAAGCGCGATTGCTACAGAGAATGAAAAACTTGTTTTTGAAAGGCGCGTGAATGAGAAGTGTTTGGTTGAATTTGGTTACATAAATCACTTGGTTTTATAGAATTATTGTAATTTTTTTATTCTTTATAGACAAAACCCGGGTATCATGGTCTTTTCCTATTGAGAAAGAGATTGATTGCCCAGAAAATGATTCATATCTTCCTATTATAACGTTATGTTGACTGTTTATTTGGATTATTTTATTTTATTACCAAAAATAGTAATTGGCCTTTAAAAATATTAGTAATATTATAATACATTATTTGGGGGCAAATTACTCAAATAAATTGATTGGGAAAATTTTCCCACTTATCCTCTTTTTAATTTTCATTACATTTTTTTTCTTAAAACTAATCTATATAATCCATCACAAAAAAAATTAAAAATTTATATTAAGGTTAAATGTGACAGACATTTCTAGAATAGTCACACACAAAAAAAAAGGACATTTCTATAAGAAAAAAAAAAGTTGGTGTATGTAAATATAATAAATTAAGTGATATTCTATGTAGTATCACTGTGAGAGCAAATGTCAAATTAATTTGCCCCTTCAAACTATGTAACTTTCACGTCATGTTCAATTCATAAATTTTTATTTAATAATATTACAAGATGATACAAGTTATTGTTAATGGATAAATCATAAATTAATATTATTCAGTTTCAAGCAAACTCTAATAATTATTTCAATTGTCTCCCTTGAATGTAATGTTGTCTATTCAATTAACTATTTTGAATTTGACAAGTATTCTGAACTTTTCTTATAGTAAATGTATAAAACAATTTTCTTTAAAAAAATATTAACCTTCACTTTCATAGCAAGTAATTAGAAGAATAGAAGTGAAATTTGACTTAACTATTATTGTTTATTTGATTTGATATGAACGTGACACCCTAATGTTTCTTAAGCTTCACTTATATCAATTACAATTAAGGTAACTAATACTATACGTCAAAGAAAATGCCTACATTTAAAGCATACAGGACTGTGTGATAGGCTCATGGTACCTTCTTGAAATTGACAATATTATTCATTTAATAATATAAACTTAATCCTTATAATTTCTATTAGATCTATGCAATTAGATTAATTTTATATTATGGTTAATCAAATGCTAAATTTGTTATAGTGCAATTTATTGCTATAATAGGGTATTATTTTTCAATAATTCTTGGAAAATAATAACAAATCAATTCAAATAGTTTGAAGTTATTTTATTTATTAATTATAAATTATATGGATATTATATACATGAAATTATAAATATTAAATTAAACACGATAATTTTAATTATTTTCTCCCTGATATTACCGTTATTTTTAACATAAAATATATGTGTGGTGCCTTTAATATTGATCCATGCATCAAAAATCAAAATTGACTATATTCATATATTAATTGGGTCTATTCAAATGAATCATGATCTTGTTCTTACCATCAAAACAATGGTTTTATTACTCAACGGGGTGGAATAATATGTGCAAACAAAAATAGAAAAGTTAATAAACTATTTAGTTTATGATTGTCCTAGCTTAGCTATTGTTAAAATACAACATCAAATAAAATAAATAAAAAAGCTAGAAATATGTTTAATTTTAAGTATTAGAAATTAGAAGAATTATTAACATTTATTAGCATATATAATTATGTAATAGATAAATAATTATAGGATATTATGTATTTATATTTTATAATAATTATAGGTGTACATCTATTTTGCTCAATTAAGTCCAATAAAATTATTTATTTTATATCAAATAGTATATTATTTCGATGTCAAAATAGTAAAAAATAATATCAAAATAAATTACTATTTAACACTAAAATAATTTTTTATTTAATATAAAAATAAATTATTTGATTCGACTTGATTGATTAAAATAAATATATTTTATTTTAATTTGATTATTTCCTATAAATATCGTATTCTTTGAATTATATCTTACACAGTTCATATAAGAACATTATACACCACAATAAATAATAATAATAATAATAATAATAATAATAATAATAATAATAATAATAATAATAATTGAAAATAAATGTTGATATGGCTTATGCCTTGTTTGGTGAAGTTGGTGGCTGAGAAGAGCTCATACCGATCACCGGCCAATAAAAATAGCCCCATCTATTGGTTGCCCAAATACACTCAAAAGTCAAATCAAAACATGCCACATAAATATCACATTTTTTTGTGACTATAAATAATTAAATATCACATATTTAACACACTGCAAATATTTGAGTAGGGGGTGTTTGGGTTTTAGGCTCTAATTTAAATATATTGATTAGTTTTCTCTAATATTATTAGCGTTTTTTTGTACTGACACATTCATCTAATTAGATATATTGATTAAATATATTGATTAATATTTATACAGATAGTACATAAAAATTAAATTAAAAAATTAATTATTTCAGTATAAAACATATATAGAAAAATATAAAATAATATATATGTATATATAATAATTAATTTAATTATTATTTTTATTGTGTTCCGTATATATTTGTCTTATATATTAAAGTCACACTTCAATTCAATTATTCAACCCAAATTAAAAGAGAAAGATAAAAAGTCACAAAAAAATAAAAGAGGAAGAGAAAATGTTGGTCGGCCAACTAAAAATCAAAGATCCAACCAAAATTGTGGAGGGGAATTTATGTATTTTATTTTAATTTTAAAAAATACAATCGTAGTTAATAATTTTTTTATCAATAATAATTAATAAAAAATAAAAACTCAATAAAATAAAAAAAGCTCAATTTATAAAAAGTAAAATCTAAATAAATAATACTATTTTAGATTTATTAGTTATTATTCAATCATGCTAAATAGTCAAATCTAAATAAATAATATTATTTTAGATTTATTAATTAATACTAATTACCAAAATTGGTTACCTAGAGTTATCAAAATGTTACCTAGAATTTCTCTGAAACAAAATCCTTTTGGTATATAAAATCTAAACTTTTAAAAAATAAAATAAATACTGTGTGCATAGTAGAAACCGGAGGGAAAGAAAGAAATTGAAGAGGGAAAAAGAAGACGCCAACTACCAACTGATTCTTAATCCCTCTTCTTCTTCTTCTACCTACTTCTTCTATTTCACCCCCAATTTCTAGGGTTTTCTTTCTCTTCTCCATCTTCCCCCTTCAATTCCCGCGGTTTCTTTCTCCTTCTTTCCCTAATTCCAGGTCCGTCTGCTTCTTTCGATTCTCAATTTTGTTTCTTCATCTTCAATTAACCCTATTTCGCATGCTCATATTCCAACAAATTTCTTTTTGTGGTTTCGGTTATCTTGATTATTGCCCTAATTATTTTTTTTTTAATTAATTACTTCTGTTTCGAGCTTAGGTTTCAACTTTAATTGAAAAATGAAGTTTTTGCTGGTTGATATTGCTATCATAGTTGGAGTCATTTGTGATCACATGCAATCTTGAAAATACCCTAATTAAGCATAATGATTTAGCAGACAGTGCTGTTTATTTCTTGAAATTTTGCTGATCTTGATCTTATGGAATGAGGATTGGAGAATTCAGTTTATACATGCTTAGTACAGCACAAATGTAGGGAAGTTTTGAGCGGAAGAATGTGACTAATTTACATTGCACAACACAATTTTTTTGGTCATTAGTAAGTATGAAAGTGAGTTGAAAGTGATTTTCTTGGCTATGAAGATTGAAAATTTAAACCTTTACTATTCTGATTTCGGAGTTCATTTTCAAGTCCTTCCTCATTTTCCACCTGTTCAAGTAAACAGAGACGAGTTTAATTTACAGATATATAGACGCAATGAATTTACCTAAAGAATAGTAAATCAAAAGAGTATATCTTTGTGTGAAGATAGAAAGACACATAATTTGTAGATGAAATTCCAAAGATAATGGTAGAAAGTAAGGTCTTAAATAAGTTATCGAATTTCCTTGCTTACACTTTACACATATTTTGCCAATTTCCTTCAGTTCATCCACTTCACCATGTCAAGCTTGGAGGAGCCGCTTGGTCTTGACAAGTTGCCGAGCATGAGTACCATTGATAGGATTCAGAGGTTCTCATCTGGTGCTTGCCGTCCCAGAGAAGATAACTTGGGTATGGGATACTGCTTTATTGAAGGACGAAGTTGCAGCACATCTAACAGCTGCAAGTGAGTCAAATGTTTCAATTCAAGTTTAGAAACCTAATTGAATTCCAATTCATGATATTATTTAGTCATCTCCGTACTGCATCCATATCATTGACCCATGCGTATCTTGTTGCAGTGAAGACAATGAAGAGTATACGGCAGAGACTTACCCATGGAAAAGGCACACAAGAGACATTGCTCAATGTCGCTCCTTCAGTCAAAAGACTACGACCAAAGGGAGAAACTCAATGAAATTTGGAATGATTGATGATTCTTTATCTGATTGCCTCTCTAGTCCAAGGGGCAATAGCAAAGACGTACCACATTCAACACATAATAAGGTAATTCTATGGCTGCAGTATTTTGTTGTTATTTTACAGCTTCTAACGTTGGTGTATAGACATTACCCCTCTACTTTTCGAGTTATGCATAAATTGTAAACTTTGTTATTTGTATATTTCCATGTTTTCTTGGCTTGGTAATTGGAATATTAAGAATTTTCAAAATGGCATAATGCAGTTTCTGAGTAGCATACCAAGTTATGTGAAGATAGTTGAAGTTGGTCCAAGGGATGGATTACAGAATGAGAAGAACACTGTACCAACAGCTGTAAAGATTGAATTGATTCATAGACTAGCTTCTTGCGGGTTGTCTGTTGTTGAGGCTACAAGTTTTGTATCTCCCAAATGGGTTCCACAGGTGAAGTGGATTTACTTTTGTTATTGTAACTTGATATTGATGCTTTTGATTGTAGTGGTTGATTTTCTCCAATGTTCACTTATCTGAAGCATTGAATGGTTTTTTATACAATATTTTTGCATTACTTACATGAAATTACAATCCAACCATGTTATTATGAATTAGTTCTATAGATATTATCCTTCCTATGCTTTTGTTACGATTTTGAAATCTTTTTTTTCTTTTTTGGTCTTCCAGTTGGCTGATGCAAAGGATGTGATGCAAGGAGTTCGTGGCTTGGAAGGCGTCAGATTGCCAGTTCTGACTCCTAATTTAAAGGTATGCTTTTCTAAATAAATATAAAAAATAGGAATATTCATTGAGGATCTACATTCATATGTTTTACTTATAATATTTATAGGGCTTTGATGCTGCTATAGCAGCTGGTGCAAGAGAAGTAGCTGTTTTCGCATCAGCATCCGAATCATTTTCAAAATCAAACATTAATTGTAGTATTGAAGAGAGTCTTGTTCGTTACCGAGCTGTTACTCGTGCTGCTAAAGAACTATTGATTCCTGTTCGAGGGTATGTCTCTTATTTTCTTTATTTATCCCATAAAAATGCACTTTTTCTACAAAAGATTGAAATTCTGTTTGTGTTCTGCCTATTCTGGATTCTAATGGTTTTCTTTGTGTTGAACAATCATAGATATGTATCTTGTGTTCTTGGATGCCCAGTGGAAGGACCAATCCCTCCCTCAAAAGTGGCATATGTTGCTAAAGAACTATATGATATGGGTTGCTTTGAAATCTCCCTTGGCGACACAATTGGTGTCGGCACACCAGGTAACAAGTTAGATGGATTTTTAGAGTATCGTGTTAAGTACGAACCTGATAAGAAAAAAATCTCAGCTCTTAGAAGGATTGAGAATGAACATTAAACTTTGTGCTTTCAATTTTCTTAAGAATTTGTTGTCAGCTCCTTGATAAATGATAATGTGCTAACATCATTCTCTATTCGTTCTGTTATGTTCAGGAACTGTAGTTCCTATGCTTTTGGCTGTCATGGCTGTTGTTCCGACAGAGAAGCTCGCTGTCCACTTCCATGACACTTATGGCCAATCCCTTTCGAATATACTTGTATCGCTCCAAGTAAGTCATCAAACAATTGCTTATACTTTTGACTTGCTTGATCTTTGTGTTGCTAGTTTCAGCCTAGTGTAATGCAATATTTTTTTATCATGTCCGATTTAGATTTCCACAAACTAGCTTGAAACCTTGCCAAAATTTCATCTTTTTCTTATTCTTCGCAAACATTAATGGAAAAAATTATGTTAACAACAGATGGGGATCAGTACGGTGGATTCCTCCATCGCGGGTCTAGGTGGGTGTCCATATGCCAAGGGTGCTTCAGGAAATGTTGCTACTGAAGATGTTGTGTACATGCTGAATGGACTCGGTGTCAAGACCAACACTGATCTCGGGAAGCTCATGTCGGTTGGAGACTTCATCAGCAAGCAATTGGGGCGCCCGTCTGGTTCAAAGACTGCCATCGCCTTGAGCCAGGTCACTGCCGAAGCCTCTAAGATATAAGATTAATATCGGTAACAGCGACCGAGCTCGTCGTATGCAAGGTCATCTATAGATATAAGATTAATGAATTAACCATAATACACTGTTATATTCAAATGCTTCGAGCAGTAACATGCCATTCCATACAATTTTTATGCTATCTTATACAAAAAGAAGAGGAATAAAATTATTACTTGTTGACCATACAAGAAGGAAGAAAGGTTGATACTACAATGAATATTCTAAAATTGTCTTTCATATGAAGACTTTGTTTTCGTAAAGCGTTGCTATTTTCTTTTAAAATGTGGCTTAAAAGATTAAATTTTCGTGAAAAGATGATTTTTGCATCTTTATAGGAGTAGAATCAAACAGTCACTATTGTACTTGTTGTAACACTACTTGTTCATTATGCAGAGTGGTTTATTACTGTACATGACCAATTTTATTCAGCAAAGAACACAGTTTTGACAGGTGTAAATGAACAATGGAAAATAATTCATATAACCTTTTTTTTCCTCTAAAGATTAAATTTCTTAATAAGTGTATGGTTAATATGTGCAAATTATCCAAATTCCAAGAGTATGTGATAAATTTTCCAATTTGATTAGTTTATTTTGTTAACCTCAATTAAGCATTCTATTTTTGTTCCCTAAAATACTAGCATAAATGTTAACGCATAAAACTATCATAAATTTACTACTAACTTCTAAGCCTTGGGTCAAAATGTTGAGTGCACACTCGTTTTAATTATTATAGTGATACCTCACAGCATCTCGGATGCTTAGATCTAATCTTAATTTCATTTTCGGTCTTTAATGCTACATAAGTATTTATAGGATCATATGTCATAAATATTAATTTAAAATAAATTGAAAATTTATCACTCCAATATTTAGTTTCAATTCAATTTGTATTTTATATTATTTTTAATGATTTTATTGAGATAATTATACACATGATAATATTTTATTAGTTTTGATTAAAGTAATGCGATTTCTCTAAAAGTGAAATTTGTTTTAAATCATTTCAGATTTCAATTTCAAATTAATTCACTTCAAATAAGTATAGTAAGTGATGCTCCAAAAATACCCCACTAGAATTGCTCTCCAATCATAACAAATTTGTCCCTTGAACTCTTTCATTTTTTTTTTTTTTTTCTAAAAAATGGTATGATAGAAAGTTTAAATTGTTTGAAATTAAAGAAGAAAAAAAGAAACTAATATTCTAAAAACACTTTCCGCAGCCGGGAGTTGAACCCGGAATTCTCAAATTGAATTTGCCTGAGTGCTACTGCGGATGTTGCTCTTATTGTGTTCATATCTTACAAATATTATTTTATTATCTTAGTTTTAGGTTAATGCCTTCACCATCAAAAGTGGAAAGAAAATTAAGGATAAAAATATATAAGTATTTGCTATATCATGATTTAAGATAACATTTCTTGCTTTTAACGAGTCACCAAAAAAATTTCTTTCTTTTAACAAATTTTACCCTTGAATTCCTTAAAAGATGACAAATAAATATTTTTTCCTTTCTAGAAAAGGGTATAATAGAAACTAGAAAGTATAAGTTGTTTGAAATTCTTTTTTAAAAAATTAAGAAACTTATATTCCAAAAGAAGAAGTCTAGTTGACCAATGTATAAAAAACAACCAACATAACCAATATAACAAGCCACAGTTCTCTCTACCAAAAAACGCAATGAATTTTCAGCGATAATGAATTTTCCAGAAAAACACAGAGCACACAACCGTATAAAAATACTACCAAATCCATGAATACTGGCAAGTCGCCCCAAGACAAAATATAGTAAAATACTTTAGATTTATCAATCACCACTATACAACACAATATAGTAAAATATAAATACACTGTGTCATTTAAATAAGAAATGACAAGATAAAGTTTCTACAATTTATATCACCTAATAGTCGTATTTAATTCAGATATACGGTAGATACAAATTGAAATAAGGATAATGAATTTTTTGCGAGGCAATGATGATTATTTTTATTTTTTTTAGACGATTTTTTTTTATTGACTAATATTGTGTTGAGTACTATTTTCCGTCTGGAAGTTGAACTCGGAAATTCTAATCAGTGAATTTGCCAAAGTGCAACTGCGGATGTTTCAAGTTATTGTATTCTCAATCTTACAAATAATATTTTATTGTTTTATTTTTTGTCAAATGCCTTTATTGTCAAAATGGGAAAAAAAATTGTATAGAATTATATAAGCGTTTTGTAAGCCAGTTGTTGCAACTCTTGTTGTTAGAGTTTCATTTTCCTCAATATCCCGGGTTCAAAAAAATATAAACATTTTGTATGGAAACAAACTATTTTTTCTTCAAGTTTATGTCCTTACCAAATTAAATGTAAAAGTATATTAGATATTATTAGTGATAACTGTTCTACAAGCTATTTAACCTATTCTATTTAAGTAATCTAAAATAATCAATTTTCTTAATCATTGAACTTAAATACCCCTAATTCAATTTTAAAAAATTAGAAAGCATGGATTACATTTCTGTTATTTAGTCATCCCACTTGTATTTCTTGTTAGATAACCTTTTTCTTGGTCACTAAGTAGTTATTGTATACAAACTACTATGCCTAGGTCAAAATTTTGGGGAAATTTTTATAAATAAAATAATAAAAAATTTTATTTAAAAAAATTAACTAAATTTTAAATATAAAAATTTAATTTTTTTTTTGTCCATTAGTTTCATGTTCGTCTAATTAATGGGCTAAAATACACTTTAGCCATACTAATAGGCGAATTTGATGTATTTTAGCCCATTAGTTGAGCGAACTTCATGCCTATATAAACCAAAGCCAATAATTTTTTATGTTGCTGGTCCCCCACTTACTTCCTCACTTGTCCCTCTCCACTAACGTCCAGGTTCCCTTCTCTCACTTCTCTTTCTTTTATTTATTTATTTATTTATTTTATTATGTTTATATTTATTATTTATTTATTTATGTAGTTAGTTAGTTAGTTTATGTTAACGTAGTTATGTATTAATTAGGTTGTAATAGTATTCATTTAAGTAGTCTTAATGTGATTTTTAAATTAGTGTTAGTATTTAATGGCCTAACAGATTCATTATGACTATCGGCCACATCTACCGTTGATTGATTTGAAAATTGGATGGAACCCTCGCTACTTCCCTCGAGCTGCCTGTTCAGATCTAGCATTAATCGCCTAATGTTTCTTTCTGCCCCCGCCAAATTGCGAGTTAGCCTCTGAGTTATTCCCCTCGTCGATCAGAAGCGCATATAGCTCTAACAAAGGCATAGCAGCTAGATGTAGGTGCTATTCGCGGATTAGCGCAACATCTACATCGTCGCGTAAATGGAATCTGCGAAATTAAATGCATGCCACAACCATTCAAAACCGAAGCATCCACAATTATTCAACACGTCTACAGAATGAATATATTAATACCTCTTGAAGTAAAAGGTTCCGTCTACCTCGTGCGGATATCTGTAATAAACTTTCTGGACTCGTTTTGTGTCGCCATGTCCAATGGAACGCAAAATAAAAGCTTTAGCTGCTCCAGACCGATCTCTTCATTAAGCCAGCGAACGAATGCCGATTAAGAATAACTAAACACATCATTCTCATTTTGATCTTTTTTTATTTGACCAGCATAATGTATTGCAACTAATATTCCATCGTCCATAGGAATAAAAAAAAAAAAATGAATATATGTATACTAAATATTAGAAAGAGAAGAGAGTATTTTAGTGGTGGGAAATGAGAAGTGGTGAAGGAGTTACGAGTGATAATGGGGAGGCTGGTATTTATAGAGTGGCCGTGCACCAAGTTCGCAAATGTATGTATCTTTTAACATGAAGTTCGCCCAACTAATAGACTAACTTGGTGTTGAGCCACCAAGTTCGCCTATCAATGCAGCTATTATGCTGAAATTCGCTTATATATACGGTGAACTTGGTGTTGATTTTCAAATCAAACACTAAGTTCGCCTATTAGTGTGACTAACATGCATTTTAACCCATTAGTTAGGCGAACATAGGGTATCTAGAAAAAAGTAAAAATTAAATCTTTGTAATTAAAGCCTAATTAATTTTTTCTGGAAATAATTTTTTTTTTTTTTATTGGTGAAAATTTTTCCAAAATTTTGAGTGCACACTCGTTATGAATTATTAGAGTGATACTTCAAAGCATTTCCAATGCTAGATTTATTTGTAATTTCATTTTAGTTCTTAAACAATATCACATCAACATTTGCGAGATGATATATCATAACTATTGATTTGAAATTAATTGAAAATTTGCCTCTCCAATATTTGATTTCAATTCAAATTGTATTTTATATTATTTTTAATTATTTTATTAAAATAATTATACATATTATAATATTCTAAAGTGAAATTAGTTTCAACTCATTTATCCATTCCAATATAGATTTCAGTTTTAAACCAATTCATTTCTAATAAGTACAAAAAATAATGTTTCAAAACATCCCATTATAGTTGTTCTCGAATCATAAGCTAACATTTCTTGTTTTGAACAAATTTGTCCCTTGAATTCCTTATAAAATGACAAATGAATCTTACAATAAAAGAAAAACTAATATTCTTAAAAAGATTTCCGCAGCCAGGAGTTGAACCTGGAATTCTCAATTTGAATTTGCCTGAGTGCCACTGCGGATAATGGACTAATTACGCCCATATCTTACAAATATTATGTTATTATAAAAGTTCTGGTTAATTCGTTCAGCCCTTCACAATCAAAAGTGGAAAGAAAATTAGGGATAAAATTATAAAATCTTCAACAACAAAAATTGTCTCCAAATTTCGGTTCTTTGACAAAAATGCCCATAAAATTTAAAAACAATAAATGTGGCCCTCAATAATATTAAAACATGACAAATCAATCAAAACATTAAAAAGCGAAGAAAACGTTAACGGTAGTGTTCTGAAAATCGAACCGGATCGACCGATTCGACCAGGAAAATCGAGAACCGATCCATTGTTCGGTTCTGTCCATGTAAAAACTGGCGGGCAAAAGATCAATAAAAAATCAGTCAAATCAATAAAAAATCAATGAATCGGTAAAATTGGACCGATTTTTAGCGATTTTTAGTAAAAAATTAATAATATTATATTTTAATAATTTTAAATTATTTTATTATATATTTAACTAAATCAGTTTGACCAGTATTCGACTTCGGTCGAATCTTTAAACTCTTAAACCAATCACTCTATCGGTTCAATAATCGATCCGGTTCTCTTAACCTTAGTTAACGGGTCGAGTTTGATATAGCAAACAAAGTATGTCCCATGTGACAAGTGACAACCAATTGGTAATTAGAGATAAAAATATATAAGTAATTAAGTATTTGCTATATCATGATGCTCCAAGTCATCAGCCAATGTTTCTTGTTTTGAAAAAAATTTGTCCCTTGAATTCCTTAAAAAAAATGACAAATAAATATTATATTTTTTTTATAAAAAATAATAGAAAGTTTAAATTGTTTGAAATTTCAAAAAAAAAAAAATTAAAAAACTTATATTCCAAAAGTTTTCCGCAACCGGGAATTGAACCCGGAAATTCTAATCATTGAATTTGCCTAAGTGCTACTGCGGATGATTCAAGTTCTTGTGTTCTTGTCTTACAAATATTATTTTATTATCTTATTTTCCTAATGCCTTTATTGTCAAAATAGAAAAAAAAAACATTTGGATAGAATTATATAACCGTTTGTATGAAAGGAAATTATTTTTTCTTCAATTTTATGTCCGTACCAAATTAAATGCAAAAGTATATATATTAGATATTATTAGTGATAATTAACTGTTCTCCAAGCTATTTAAGTAATATAAAATAATAAATTTTCTTAATAATTGAACTTAAATACTCCTAATTCTATATAAAAAAAAATTAAAAAAGTATGAATTATATTTCTGGTATTTAGTCATCTCACTTGTATTTCTTGTTAGACAACCTTTTTCTTGGTCACTAATTGTACACAAACATGATAAAGTGAATGCACATGAGTTAGATACATATCTATCTATCTATCAAAGCTTGAACGTGAAATCAAATTGAAATAAAAAAAAATGCACAACTACATCTACATATGACAGATTGTGCTCAATTATTAAAAAGTACCATTAATTACTATTCAATCACCTCCACATTAAACTGATGAAATAATTTCATTATTTGGCAAAGAACTAAGAAACCATGTCAGATTTATTATTATTATGAGTATTGAAGCATTTGAGATCCCAATAATGATGTTAGAGGGGAGCCATGACTTTGACCAATAATGAAAACAAAACCAAAAGTAAGAAAAAAGAGACACATGTTAATTATTTAGCTTTTGCTTGTGCACCAATTTATTTTCCTTGCCTTAATCATAACCTTTGTTTACTCAAGGAATTGGTGAATTGCCTAATTCTTTTTTTCTTCATTATTTTAATATTTATTTTTAAAATATAATTAAGCCTCTTAATAAACTTTAGTATATATTTACTTTATATTTTGATAAACATTATTTTTGAATTATATGAAGAAAAAAATTAGAAGAAAAGTTAATATTTTTTTATACCATTTGACAATTTTTTAAGATGTCAAATTCTTGTGTATTATAAAATTTTAGAATTTAAATTATATACATCAAATAATTGAGGATTTAGGATAATTAATTTTTTTTAATATGTTTACTTAGTTATTTATTGATTAATAAGCTAGTTGATGGTCAACGAGTCAAAGCTAAGCTACTTAAGACCCTGAGAGAAATGATCACTTTGGCTCCCTTAGCTTTGATGAGAGTGGTGGGTGCCCAATAATTCATCATGATTTTAGGGTTTTAGCTTTTGATGATGCTATAATTAAGTTTTGTGAGTGTGATACAGATAATATATGGATTGACAGATGCATGGTAAGGTTTGAATTTTAATTTGGAGGAAAACAAAATTGCATGATGATGGCTTATGATGTTTTTAGTATGGGCATGCATAATGTCTTATTTTACTTTATTATAAGATTTTGCATTATTTATAGAAGAAGTGTATATTTTGCATGCATGCAAATGTACCCACTTGGGTTCTAATTAATTGTGTGTGTTTGGATCAATTTTGATACATTATTAATATAAATATTTTACATTATTATTAACCAAGCTCTGATTTTGAAGTAGAGAGCTGTTTTACTTTGAAAAAGGAATAATTAATAAACTTTATGTGAGTCATGTCAAAACCATCTAAACTTACCAAGTAGCTTTAAGTATTTGTATTGGGAAAGGGATCAAGGAATAATGTCCATAGTTTTTTACTTTTCCAATAGAGTGGTTTAGGAAATCTATGCATGTTCATAGGAAAAATTTGGTAGTATTAGGATTCATATGTAGTTGTAATTTATTTATTTTTATTTTTTTAATATTTTATTTATTAATTATTACATAAATAAATGAATAATTTTATATATAATAAACATGTAAATATAAATGTTATATATATTAAATTATAGATATTAAATTAAATTATATAACTTTGTGTTATGTGTCATTGACATTACTATATTCATATTGCTTAATGCCCAAATTAATTTTTGAAAAATCATCTGTAATATATTTTAGAAAGTAATATTAGATATCAAATGTTTTGAAAATCAATTTAATTCTTCAGTAATAATCTTTTATTATTAACTCATATCATATATACTTACTATAAAAGAGAAAATAACTAATAAAGAAATAAAACCATGCCATCATCAACTTTAAATAAAATATATAAAAAAATAGATATGTAGGAAAAAGGCAGGAATCTAAAAAAATTATTTTTTATATGAAAAAACTAAGGAACCAATTCATAGTACTTAATAAGGAGTCAATACATATTGTAAATAAGTTACGAATGATAACTTATATATTATGTTAATGATAATTTTTTTAATTTTGAATGATAACTTAATTATTGGCTCTCTAACGTTGATTCGATAACATTATTCTTTTTATATTATGCCAATTTTATTTTCCTAATCATAAAGCCAATGGGCCTCTCCCACGAGAGGGACTAAAGAACAAATATAAAAAGTTGTCCCCATCTAAAAAGCCATAAGCTTTTAGCTTTGTGTTTGTGTAAACTGTGAAGGGAATGAAGACAACATCATTCTTTGCAAGAAAAAAAGATAGTAAAAAGATTGATGTTTACTCATTGTCAATATTTTTCATGGCTCATTTGTCAAACCCTCACTTGTTTGACCAAATTATTTTCTTTCTCTTTTCTTTTTTTAATTAAAAAAAATAATAGGATTAATTCTTTAAAAAAAAATATCACATTTTTTAAATTAATTTCTGAAAGATGTTGGTAATCATATTAGTCTATAAAAAATATGACGCGCATTGTTCAATACAAATATAAAAGTGTACAGATATATATAAATGTAATGGTATTTGTTGATCTTTAATGCATATCCGTATGAAGAGATGTGTCAGATAAAATTGACTGCTAAATATAATATATATGTACATCTATATCATTTGATATTTGTACCTTAGAATTTATCAAGATATAATTATCAAACAAATTAATTTTTTTACTAATTAAATTACATGCATGTAATGCATTAAATAAAAGAGCTGATTTGATTGACGATTATATCTTTCATGAACGAATTTAATCGATATCTCAAATTATAAGCAGAACCAAAGTATTACTGTTGGAAAATGAAATTCCAAAAATGTAAAATCACATTACTATTACTTGATTTCCTATCTACCATGTGAACAAAGGATATTCCAAAACCTGAAATGAAAGATCATATTCAAAACCTGTAATATCTTAGATTTTTGTTTTTCAATCAACAGTTAGTTAGTGCTACCAACATTGAAAAATTGGTGCATAAATATAAATCTATACCTTGTCACATTTAGATTTTAGACATACTTATATAAAAATTTATTGAGGCCCATAGATAAACATAAGTAAAATAAATAAGACCAAATTTTATTGCAAACCTATCTAAATATATAATTTGAATTTGGGGAATGCCCTCCACACATGAAATTTTCTTTTTATAGCTTGAAGTATATGGGGCTAAGGCACACTGAGGAGGACTTAAATTCTAGCAGGTTGAGAATACAGATATTAAATGATGTTTCCTATTTTGTAATTTGTACAATCCATAGTCATGGGTGGCTAAGACAACAAAAGAAATTTTATATATGTATGCAACTCTTTGCATTGATATAATTACAATTTGACATTAGTAAACAAATTTTGTTTCATAGGTTCATGCATGTTTTAGTGAGATTACCTTTTTTAACTCAGCATTGCATAAGTGCACATAATTAGAAGTTTAAACTAAAGAAGGTAAATGATATAAAAATATAATTTGTGTTCACGCTCTAGGTGATTATTCCTAGGCGCGACGGGATGTATTACAAGTCCCACATCGTTTAAGGATATAGTCTCTTAAGTGAATATAAGTGTGAGGCATCCCTCATCCCTTGAGCTAGCTTTTGGGATTGAGTTAGATCCACCTAATCTCAATTTTAATATACTGTCTAAACATGTCTGAAAAAATATTTTTTATTTTTATTAAAACATAGTTAAATATAAAAGACACCCGAATGAATGAATGTTGAATAAGTATAGTGTTTGGAATGATATAAAAATATCATGCTTGATAAATTTCATCACATAAACTTAGGTGGATATTACTCATCAATTATAATTGCACTAAAAGCTAGATAATAAAATCTTACAGCACATAACGAAGATGAGTTTGAATTTTATTTTGTGCATTGACCAATTTTCAGCATGAAGAATACAGGGAAAAAAAAAAAACATCACATAAAAAAAAAGTAAAGATCTAATTTCACCTAATATAATCAAATACTTTGTATCTCTATCCTTGTATAAAACAATTAGTAAATAATAAAAAAATATATATAAGTACCCTCTTACCTATATTAGTACCCTCTTAAGAAGCAGCTAAAAAATAAAATAAAATAAAAATCCCCTCTTAATTATATTAGTACCCTCTTAGTTTCTCTCTCTTGTCCATGGTCCATAGTTGTTTCCCAAGTGAAAAAAGGGGCTCTGAAATCTGCATCCAAGCAGCACACACACCCTGCAGCCATATTAATTTGCAATATTGTAGTAACTATAAGGCACTAACCCCTATGCATATTGACCCTCCTTCATTCATTCATTGACTATCCTCATTTTCAGAGCTCACACTTCAACAACATCACTACACTCCCAACATAAACCACTTTTCAGCCAAAAGTGACCAGAGAAAGAAAATACACTTCCTTGAAGAAAAATCAAATTTTGTTGGTATTTTCAGTGACCCTTTTGAGAATTAGATCCAAAAAGGAGCTTGTCTTGTTTTGTTCTTCATGGGTTTCTGAGCTTTTTCACTTTCATCTCATTCCTTCCATGCACACAAGATAGTTAATAGTACATGCCTTGAGAAACCAAACCATGAGGCTCATGATTTGTTTCTCTCTCCTTCTTTTGGTTCTTTTCATGCTCAAAACTTCATTTGCTAGAGATGATTCTGCTAAATTTCAAGGCTTTGCAACTGGGTCTTCTATGTCAAAGCATTATTCTTCTCAAGCAACCAAAAGAGGTTCAAGAAGCAAGCATAATGAAGATAATGGAAGAAGAGGAGGTGATGAAGTTGGTGTTCTTGGTGATGAAAAAAGAAGAGTCTACACTGGTCCTAATCCTTTACATAATAGATAAGATTTTGATGATTTATATTAATTTTCTTGCTTAATTGGTAGATCATTTTTTTTGTTTCCTTTTTTCTTTTTTTTTTTCTTTTTTTTATCTTAATTAATTTTTATAGTTCTCTAATCTCTTCTATATGTGTATATATAGTTTTAATTTGTTGTTTAAGTAAAATTTTCACTACTCTGTTTTTCCCCACCTCCTTTTTTCTATTATATGAGAAAATTTGTGACTGATTTTTAATGGATAAGTTTAATTAATTTCTTGTGCTGTATTGTCCATATATAAGAATGTTGATTTGAATATATATTTTTTTTTCAAGGAAAAGAATTTGTAAAAAATGATTTTAAATATTAGCATCTAATTAAAAGAAATTATGTAAAAAAATAAATTAGCATATATTTGTGTACATTTATATAGAATATACATAAATGATAGATTTATTTGGAGCCAATTTTGTAGCTTTTCTTAACCTCTGCCAGTTTGTTTGTTTGTTTTTTTCTTTGTAATTATTATTTTTATTTCCAAGCATATTAATGTATACTATATTGGTTCATGACTCCATGCACTTGATTTTCTGTAAGGTTAAGTTAATTATATGTATCTATGTAGTTAATATAAGTATATAATACAATTCAAGAGACCAAAATATGTAATAAATTGAGAAATTAGTGACTTATAAGAATTTTTTGTTTAAAAAAAATGAAAAGAAAGAAAGAATAAAAGTATAAATAGTTTTCCATAGACAGCATTCAAACATGGAATTCAGACAATAATATAGTTGTCCTTATTCCTAAAACAGTTGTTTTTTTGTTGCCATTTCAAAAAAGTGTTTTTTTTTAACTTCTACCAAAATTTATATTCATGTTATCAACTTATCATTAAAATGATAAAGCAATGTACTAAACATTAAAATTTCTGCAAGATCTTAGTTTGTGAAGGCACCGTATTTTTATTCCATTCCAACAATGTTTGCATTTAAGAAAGAAACATTAAGATAGTTAATTATTATATAATTAAATTAAAGTATGCATTTTTTTTTCCGGGTAGGGCAGGGAGTTTTAGTTTATTTTTGGGTCAGGAAATTTTCAATATAACATGGAGATATATAACTGGGCATAGAAGGCCCAATCCTCCCTAATAATAATAGTTTTGCTACCTTAGGCCATTGTAGCTTTGTTTGCAGTTGCATTTTTATTTTAGAATCCAAAAAGAAAAAATTACACAAAAGAAAGTCCAAAAAATAATTAGAAATTTGGTTCTAAGATGGAGAAAATAATAATAATAATAACCCTCCTAGTGGAAAATGACTTGGGTTTATGCTTAAGTGTTTAGTCCTGGGTTTGAACCTTTTGAACGACATGTATGCAGAAGAGGATATGGTCACGTCAAACCTTCCGAAAGGGACACTCGATAAGGCGTAAAGAATTAGTTTGGACCTATCGAGTCTAGGATACCCTCCTACCAAAAAAAAGAGAAAAAAATAATATATAACCGTTTTGAATTAGTCGACATCGACTCACTTATCTTCTTAAATTAGTACTAAGAGTTCGAATTATATCATGTGTATACAGTAATTCATTGACTAATAGCAAACTTTTAAAATAGTTCAGATTTGTGACGGCTAATTTTTTTTCTTCCAAATGTAGGATACTACCGGGAAGAATGAATATGCAACTTATATGAATTTTGACTTATAATAAACACCTAAAGCCAACCTGTTAATTGAAGCCCTAGAAATAATCCTAGATAGTTAATAAAACCTAATGACTAAATTTAATAGCTATAGTTCCCTAATCTGTTGTCTCAAACAGCAGAAGCATATAATTTGCAGCCTAAATTTTTGGCATACACTCTAATTTGGGTCCCCTTCATAGGTTCTTGTCATAATGTGTTTGGGGTTTGCAATTTTCCACGTCTTTGGGTTTTTCCTTTTAGTCAATTTGTTAGCATTTGAGAAAATAAATTTAAAAAAAAAAAAAAAAAAACCCATCCAGTAGAAAAAAAAAAAAAAAAAAAAAAAAAAATAAA
>JASCZI010151320.1:33636-59707 GCA_036250425.1 Stylosanthes scabra
AACTTTTTTTAGGTCATATTACAAATTCGACTCAATACGATAGAAACTCCGTAAAAAGAATAAGAGTTTTCTAATCACAACTTCTTCACTCTCAAAATAAAACCTAAAACTTTTGATTAAGGAACAAAATCACTTACTAAATTCATTTATCTTCTTGATAAGTAATAACACATTTCCAATTTCTTTAAATTTAGGGCTATTCAAGAGTCAAACCTCATAAGTAGGGTCAAAGGGCAATAATAAGACCAAATATATTTATGAAATTAATTTTAATGTATTTACATAATAAAATATTTTATCCATTCATACAATTACATTCGTTTTTTTGGATAATTAATTACGTGGTCAATTTAAAAGATTTTTTTTTCTTTTATGGAGAAGGTATCTTAAATTCAGCCACCCAGACTAATTCCTTACGCATTTCGAGTGCTCTTTCGAGGGTTTGACGTGATCACATCCTATTCTGCATACATGCCTCTCCCAAAATTCAAATTCAAAACTAAAAATTTAAGTAATCTAATTCACTTACCAATTGAAAAGAAAGTTATTTTCGCTATGGTAATTTTATATAACTGAATTTATTTATAAAATATCTTTACGCTGAGTCATGTTGTATTAAAATTAAATTTTATATTTATATCCAAATCCAACTTACTCTTTGATGGGGCTTGAGGGTAATTTGGTCAATGTCACGGATTAGGAGGAAGCTTTGACAAAGCTGGTGTGGTGGCCCACCAAATGCATGATTAGAGATTTGTTAAACCGTATTATTGGGGACATAGTTATCTCCGTGACCCTCTAAGTATATGCCTCACAAGTAATACCAATATTAACTATTAAGAAATCATGGCTACACAACAAAACCACAATTAGGGAAATACATATAAGCTTGCTTAGCATAACCAATTTAATAACTTTAAATTTGGCCAAAATATACATATAAAAAAAGGACATAACACCAGAAGAAAAAAAAGTCATTCAAAATCAATAATAGATTTAATTTTCCAAAAGATTGTTTGCATAAAACTGAGAATTTAATTGTCATTATTGATGTAAAAGCTACTTTGTTGGATGATATGTAAATATTTTTTCTTGTATGTGTTTTAATAATTCTAATAAAATGATTATTTATACCGAAAATTACTTATTGTGTAAAAAATATAATACTTGACAAAAAAAAATATACTTTGATATTTACGAATTTTGATTCTCGCAGGTGTATTTTTGTCTATTTACTCTAAAAAAAATAAGAAATAAAATTATATCTATTTTTACTTTTGAGCTTTGGAGATAATGTTGGTGGATGACAACAAAGCTATTCACAACATGATATATAAAATAAAATCCAAATCCCTTTATTTAAGGGAACAAAAAATGGTAGCACTTAAAAGTTAAAAGGCTATAGGCTATATAATATTTCTCTTTTCAATGTTTGAACACCATAGTTTTTGTATCTATATATCTTAATCCATTAACACAAGATTTTGTATCAAGTTTGAAAGATGATTGATCTCTCTTTTTCTGATGAATTTGGATACACAACAGCACCAACCAGTGTTGCAAGCAGCTGCAACAATGAGAAATTCTTCTACAGTGCACCAACTAGTCCTACCAGAAGGATCATCAAACCAAGAACAACAACACAAGATGAGGATATTGATGATGATGGATTGTGTTGTTCTTACTCCAATCTGGGTGAGTTTGAATTCGAGACGAGTCGCAGGTTCAACGGTGACTTGCACTGCAAGAAATCCCAAAAAGATGATCATTGTGAGGATGATGATGATGATTCATTTCAAGCCATGGCATTTGCTGATGAGTTATTCAATGATGGTAAGGTTTTGCCATTGGAGCCTCCACCGGCTCTTAAGCTTCCTCCGAGGCTGATTCGGAACAATGGAGATTCCGGCAGTGTGGTGGCAAGTGCACAAAGTTCAACTCTCACTTCACCAAAATCCCCTGCTTTGGTTCTAAGGATGCTTCCATTTTCGCGCCATAGTTTGTGGAACGATGACTTTGATCCGTTCGCGGTTGCTTTGGAGAAAGTCAAGGATGATAAGAGAGGGAATTCGAGTTCAAAGGCAAAGAATGATCTTAGAAGGACTAGATCTCTTTCTCCATTCAGGTCTGAAAAACAACATGTGGGGATATCCAAGACAAAGAAACAAGTATCCGAGTCGCATCGCTGTGAGCTTCAAAAGGAGCCATTACTATTGATGAAGCAAGAATCAAGAAGAGTAGATATGATATCAGTTGAAGATGAGAGCAAGAAAGGTGGATTTTGGAGAAGGAAAAAGAAGAACAAGAAAGAAAACACTCAAAACAGCATAGTGAAGCTTCTCTTTGGGAATGGTTATGTGAGGAAATCCAGTGACCCAAACAAGTTAGAAGATCAAAAGGAATCATTAGAGAAGCCAGAATTCATGATGAGGAGGAAATTTGCTGCTGATTCTGTCAGTTCATCACAATCAACAAAATGGTGTAAAGATGAAACAAGAAGTGACATGAGCAGAATGAGCTTGGTATGTCACAAGCCTAGAGGATCAAAACTTTTTCTTTGTTTAGGCCATGGAGGATATGTGAAGTGATTTGAATCATCAAAGTCATGGTACAATTTACATTTCAAATGAATTCAATAGTGCTCAATATTTACATGTCGATCTGTTTCTGTTTTCATTTTCAATATTTTTCTCTTTCTGTCTTCTGCTTTTGAGTTTGTACAAGACAGAGTTAAAATAGTGAAACAAATAAAATCATGTATACTGAAAATGAGAACAAAAATATTTTGATACTTTCTTGTGGAAACCTGTGATGGCAATGTTTTTAAGGAATTGATATGATTAAGTATCTATGTACCTCTTTTCTTAAAGTTTACTTATATGAATTGTATTTACATTCAAATTCAATGACAAATTAGGTTTACTACCAAAATATTTCAAATTTCAAAACGATAATCCATCCCAATAAAAACAACTTATTCTCTTTGCTGTGACTCAATTTTTTTTGCTAGACTTCAATATTTCTGTGCTTGGCATGTGAGGAAAAACACATGGATGAATGCATATACACCTAGATTTATTCATTTCCAAATGCTGAAAAACTGTGTATTCAATGAACTGTGTATTCCCATACTGGTTATTTTAGTAACTGAATGTGACTACTTGCAGGTCACTAAGGCACTATGCCTCATAAGAAACTCCTCAAAATTCAGTTCCAACATAGAAAAAAGATAAGGTATCCCTTAGGCATATACTATATATTATTGCAAATTGCAAATGGTCAGTTTGCATATTAGCTTTTTTCTGAACTACATCTTACATCATCCATTCTTGAGGGAGCTGTCAAACCTTACTAATTTGAGATATAAGATAGATACTATATATTGTGGAATGAATATTCTATGCCAATAGAGCATAAATGAGTAATTTACATCATTGAAATCATATGAATAAACCTAGAGTTTCCCATGAAAGGGGACAAAAAATGTGATAATGAAAAGGGAGAGCAAGTTAGAGGATAAGCCTCCCTTTCTTTAATGTAAGATCTCGCCAGTTCTTTTGTTTGGTTGATTGATTGATTGATAGATGAGATTGTAGGTCTTGAGTCTTGAAATAATGCTATGCCGAAAACTCGATCCAATGCAAGGAGTATAATACTAGTCCAAGACTTCAGAAGGCCAAAGCCTTTTCCAAATGGAAATCTCGTGCTCGGTCTTGATCTTTCTGATCCCTCCATAGAATCCGTCGGCCTCGTTTCCCTCCTCACGGTGGTCTTTCCTGCTGATGCTTGTCCTCCTCCAGCGCGAGTCAGGAGTGTACTGATTGAACTCTAGCACCACTGTGTCTGCAACCAAAACATGGGAGTTTCAATAAATAAAGTTCAGAGTCCTAATAAATTCGTTGCAGTAATCGCCATAAGTATAGCAAGGCTAGCAATGCCATAACTCAAACATTTTGTCTTCTACAAGAAGGTTCAACAAAGTTTTTATGTTATCGAGGGCCTAACATAACCTTCCTCCTTTATCCAGGCTTGAGACTGGCTATGTAACATATACAAATCGTAATATGGTGAAAATTTCGACAATTTGATGTCATGTGTTCCAAAATCATAGAACAAACATAGGCCAGTTGGAAACACCATACTAAAGGAGGAACTAAGCCAAATTACAAATCCATTATAAAGAACTTATAAACATGATATAATTTCCGAAGGGCATGAAGGAAATATGTCATACACACCCCAATGAAGGAATAAAAGACAGCAGAGTTAATCACATAAAAGAAACTTCCCAGTACCGAGATCTAAGAACAATAAGGTTTCATGGAACTCATGGGAAAGGAACTTAGGCACAAATTGGTGTTTTATATCATTAATCTTCTCCTGTTATTGTTATATACAGGGAAAGGATCATCTTGGTCATCATTACAAGATCAGACAAAAGGAAATAGACTTTATAAACTTACAGTGACTATGATAGCCCCCCATATGGCAAAAAGATGATAAGAGACTATTAATTGAAAATTGAATTCTTTATTAACATAGTTGGCCATAAATGTTCCACTGAGACACTAATTATCAACGTGTTGGTGGAATTATGACATACGAACATGGTATGTCGAGGGGACCAATTGCATAGCATAGTAGAGTGGTCCATGTTTTTGACATATAGAATCAGGAAAGGGACCTAGCTCAAACTCTGGTCTAGTCTGGTCCGTCAAAGTAAATTTCATATTTAATCATTTCCCTTTTTACTTTACAACCTCCACAATGCAAAACATAATGGTAAATTGCAGAGCTTTGATATGTTAATTCCATGAAATAGGAGTCTTTCACTGTGTTAGGTAAATGTCTTAGAACCGAAAATATAGAGGCATGCACTAAGATAATGAAGATAAAGATTAGCTATAAAAAAAAGTGAATTTATTCCTATGTTTCTCCACTATTTCTAGTTTTGCTTCTTTCCATATCTTCCTCATTCTCCAGAGATTTGTGTTTGACAATGTCTATATATTTTTGTCTTGAGAAAGTTATCGAACAAGACTTCGGTTCACTCAAGTCCTCAGTCTTCGAAATGCATACGAATTAAAACTATATTCAATGGAATATAAGAAAACAGAATTCATCTAAATCCTAAATTTTCATTTTTAATTTTTCATCCAATCCCCAGATCATATCCTCCCATTAATCAACTAGCGAAATCACATTCATTAAAAAAGAAAAATGCATAAACTCACCACTATTATGACAACGGCAGTAATTTTCATTCCCATCACATGTCTCCAAGTGGCCTACGATACCATACCACCAACCTGCCATAAAGTTGTTTCATCATTGAGCAATTCATCTAGAATACCAATATAATTCTATTCACAAGATGGGTAGATGTAAAATGCATATTCATTTTTTACCAAATATTCAAAATTGTATCCAATCTTTTACCATCAAAATTAGTAAGCTAAATTAGAAATAATAAGTTGAAATAAAGGAACAAACCATAAGGAAATTCCTTGTTTCTCCTCCACTGAATCTCTATGTGATCACCCGGATGCAAATCATTTAGACAGTCAGTGATATGAAGATCATGAGGAGGTGTATCAACAGGTGGTGATCTTAGCCTTTCCCATTGGATTCCATGTTCTATAGCCACTGCCCTTCTTCCATGAGGAGGATACCTGCAATTACCAATTAATAGATCTTAAATCCAATTTTCTTTAATCTTATGAGGATAAGCAAATAATCACCAAGAATCTGTCCAATTACCTGGCTTGGAAGCTGTCAGTGTGTGGATCATAGCTAAGCTCGGCATCATAGCATGACAACATAAATCCAACATGACCATTCTGCATCACCAACAACCAACAATGTAATGTGTGATCAAAAAACAATATTCTCCAGTACAATCCATCCAAAACAAACTACTATAACTTTTTATGATAGTATATAGCATGTTAAATGGAAGATTCATCGATAGAAATAGTACCTCGCGGTTATAGACCTGAGCAGGAAACCAGAAATTTCCAGTCTCAAGTGCAAGATACCAAGTCATCATGGAATCAGAAGGCAAAGTACTCTTGCTGTTGTAGATGATGTTGTTGTTGTTGTTGTTGTTTTCATCCAATCTTGATCTCATCCATGAAAAGGGCCAATGAAGGGACACAAGCCTCATCAAGCTTCTTTGCTTGCCACTCCTGGGGCTGCAAACATTCCTCTTTGAGGCAACATGCCATTTCCACTCCCTATAAGCAACTGGACCAATCACTCTTCCCCATTTCTGCTTCATGTGCCTCTCCCAAAGGTGATCACTCACACATCTCTCCCTCAAGGACCGGCAAACCCCGGCCATTTGGCAGAGCGATGCCGGGGGAAGCCTCTCAAGAATGCACTCCAAAACCAGCTCAGGCAAGTCCAAAACTGACATGCCATTTGTGTCCTCAACATTCTCCACCTTTGAGGAGGTTAGAGTCTTCTTCATAAGAGACATTCTATTAACAACTTGACACAGATAAAGAATCCAAAACCTTTTGAACAACTTGGGGATTATTTTCACAGACAAGTCTTCACAGAACAAGAAGGAGATCAACCTCACCTCAGATGTCCATGATGGAGGAAGTGGCTTGATGGGTATAAGGGATTTCAGAAACACCAAGAATGAGACACAAGTTATGAAGTAAAGTAGCATTAGAACACAGGGTATTCCTTCACAGTTGAAGTTTCAGTTTGGCATATGCCATGTATATATATGCATAGAAAGCCTTTGAATTTAATCCAAACTGTGGAAATTATTAATAATAAAAGAGAGAAAACCCAAATGAGCTCACTATTTTGCCACAATTAAACAATTGAAGAAAGTTGGAACCTTCAAACACCTTTTAAAGATGTTTAAAGGTATTCTATTGGTTCAATAAAAGCCCACCTAAACCCAATGGTGGGCCTAACTAGATTGAAGTTTTGATCAGAATAAGAATAGTGTAACAATCACACCAATGAAACCAAGGCAAATTTGCATTTAACAACCTGTTATAGGTGAAAATTGGGGTATCAAACAAACAAAAGCATGTGTTTGTGCAGCTTAATAATATTGATTCCTCTCCCTCTCCTATTGTAAAAAGCAGAACAAGACAGAGACAACCTTAACAGCTGTCATTCAATGAAGGATATGAATCTGTTTGAGATAATGGTCCTTATGGGGGGCACCAAGATCTGATATCAACTCACACAACACCTGGAAAATTGGATTTGGCAAGAAGCTAAAAATGAATAATATATTAGATAAGATGAAGATGAGTTTAATATAAAAAATAAGACCTTATCTTCAGAATCTCCAAAGAGGATAGAAAATTTTTCTTTTTTTTGTTGCTACAAATCTAGAACAGATCTAGCTAGCTTGAACTGAAGAAGAATTAGGCCCACCCCAAAACACCTCAAAGATCTAACAACAACAACAGAACAATGGAAAAACAAGTCTTGGGGTGGTGGAAACATACACAGAAGAAAAAGAAGAAGAAGATATGTAAGAGATTGATGATTATGATGAAGATGATTATGATGATATTGATATTGATGAATGTGAAGGTGAAGAAGGAGGGTAAGGTGGGGTCCTCCTCTTCACTCCTAACCCCAACAAAATCCTATTCACCACAACACCCTCAATTATTATCCTTCTCTTTCTCTATCTCTCTCCCTCTCTTTTCCTTCAGAAACCTTCTCTCTCTCTCTGTCTTTGTTTTTCTGTTCCTATTATTGTTGTTCTTCTATCTCTCTCTGTGGGGCAATATATCAAACAATTGGTGGGCAAGTTATTTATGCATAATGGAATGGGAGGCTGAGGTTTATATTAGATTTTTCATATTTGTGTGGATGTCAAACACATTTCTACACCTAAACATATTCTATCTATCTATATCTATATCTATATCTATGTCAAGCCATATTTCTCTATGATCCAATCACCCAAAGATTCTCCTAAAAAAATGACAATTAACAACATCAATTAATATTCTAATGCATGATTAACAATACATTAATACCATTTTTCTATAACCACTTGTTTAGTCATGACTTTAAATATCAAGTCAAGTGTGCTATATAATATTATATTATATTATTAACACTAAAATCATAATAATTATAGAAAAATGTAGAATTTAAGAATTGAAATTCTTGTGAAAAAAAAAAAATTCACACGGTCAACAAGTTGGAGGAAAAGGCGTCTAAAGTGTGAAGTACTTTGGATAACGTTATGTTGGAAAAATATTCGAAAATTAATTTACTATAAATACTACTTTGGAGGTTTCTGATAATAGGGTTTTGCATCAACTTGATTTCTTCCTCATAAAAATTCAGGTGATTTCATGTGATTAAAAGATATAGATGTTGATGGGAAGAAAATTAAAAATTATATTAATATTTCAAGTTATCCTTTAAGCAATTTTTAGTTGAACATTTTAACTTTTTCTTATAAATTTTTAATCGCCAAAAAAATATGTCTTGAAATTCTTATTTTGTTAGATAAATCAGTTTTCATATCCTGTTATTCTTTTATAGAGAGGAATTAATCTGATAATTTTTTAAAAATTTAAAAACTATTATGTTTTTATTAAATAATAATAGAGTTTGATTTATTTAATTTTTGTAATCAAAATTTGATACTAACATTGATTGAATAATTAAAATTTGTTATTAAGGTGTTAGACTGAGTTTGGATATTACACTTAAAATTAATATCGATAAAATAGTTATCACCTTGATTACTTTTATATTTACTATTATTATTATTATTATTATTATTATTATTATTATTTAATAAATAAAGATGTTAATGAAATGATATGTTAATAATTTAATATGATAATAAAAGATTTTTTTTTATTGCTAAGATATCCATAGTCTATTAGACTAATAATTAATTTTTCGTGAAATTTAAAATTTAAACTCCTGATATTTATTTAAATAAATTAATAAACTAACTATCAGACTATCTCAAGTTAGTTACATAATAATAAAAGATTAGTATAATCTGTTCTAATAATTACAGTAATAAAATAACTTGGATTGAGACTTATAAAATCAAGATAGCCGGCTGGCTGCTATAGCCTTGGAGCTCCATGGGTAGGGTCCACTGCTACTATATAGAGTTTGATTATTCAAAATTTAATTTTCAACACTTAGATTTATTTAGACATATTATTATTAGGCAGGAGTCTATATCATATTATTCATGTGTTGTAAGTTACACAAAATTCATATAAATTTTTATTTGACAAAGACTTATTATTATCAATGATATATTTTTTTTGTATTTTAGATGAGACTCGATTCTATCTGTTACATGCATAGTGAAAGATGAATTATTAATTTAGGTAATTTTTTTTAAAAGTTGTACTAACATAAAACTCTTAAACTTTATTTTCAAGTATATATGATACAAATATATATAAAATCAAGTAAATATAATAATTTGAGTAAAATTTAATAATAAAGTCCAGATGAATTTTATAATGTAGAAATTAAATTGTGAAGATACATTGATAGACGGATTGAATGAAGATCAAGTTGCAATTATTGGGGGAGTCACAGGTTGTGTGCTGCATTGGGCATTGGGGGCAGGATCCAATCATAGGGCAACAGGCCAACATGACATGAGTAACCACAAAAATTAAAAGTAGAAGGATCATAGAAAAATGTATCAAATAGGTTAGATATTTTTATATTTTTAAATAATATTTTGGATAAATTACCCATCATTTTATTAAGAGAAATTCTCTATCACTAGCAAAATTAATTTATTATAACCAGTAAATATAATCAGTAATATATTTATATATAGTAAGTCTAAAAATATGGATACAAAATATGTATAACATATATACAATATTTGAAAAAATATGTGTGCAAAATATAATAAGTATGAATGTAAAATAAGAAAAATAAATATGTAAATTACTTAAATTATGGATGCAAAATATATGCTAGTTATATACTAATCAAAAATTAATAAATTCTGCTGGCTATGTAGTGTTTCTCTTTTATTAAAGTTAAGATATTTTGACAATGAATTTACGTCCAAAAGATAGAAATTTTAAAAAATAATGATTTATATTATAAACAATTCATTAAAAATATATTATTTGTGAGATTCACTTATATGGCCTTTGTGCTGTGTTCCGAATAATTTAAAAACTAATTTTTATTATTATTATTAGTCTTAATTGATAATATTAATTTAAAAATTCCATTCACCACCTTAGAAAATAATGATAAAAATGGAAAATAATTAACAAAATCAAGAAACGAACGTGAATGCCAGATTTAGAAGTAAAAAATAATAATAAAATATCATCCTCCTCTAAAAAGAAGTGCCATGATGAAGGAGTGAAAAATGAAATAAAAAAAAATGGACGGTGGAAAGTGGAAATATTTGGAGAGTAAAATGGGCCAATCGATTTGGAAATTGGAAATTGGAACATGAATTTGCGTGTTATTCCCACCATCCCTTTCTTCTTTCTTTTTCTTTCTTTCTTTCTTGCACAAGTTTCAATCAATCTCAATTACACAACTACTTGTATTTTTATAATCTATATTTATATTTAGAGTTATGTTAAGTGTACACCAAAATCAACTAATAAATCAACCATCGGTATATAATACATATAAAAATATAAAATACATATATATTTTAACTTGTTTTTAGTGCGTTTTATATTTTGATATATATTATATACAGGTGGCTAATTTAATAACTAATTTTCGTGTACAAATAAAATTATTGGTATATTTATATGGATGTATCTAGCTACAAGTAAATACTTGATTCGTTATATCAAGTTAGTTGTAACATTGGTCGGAAATAGTTGATGTCTCTAATATAATAGTATAGCTAATTATATAAAGAGAAAATACTCAATTTCACCTCTAAACATTTTTAATTTGAACAATATTATTTTTAATGATCTGAAAATTTTAATTCGATCCTTAATTATTTAAAAATTAGGATAAATAAATCTTTAAAATTGGACTGTGAGTTAAAAGATTAGATTAATAAATTAATTTTAAAAATATATTTGTTTCAATTTTTAAATAGTAAAAGTTTAAATTTAGGTTTTCAGATCATGAAAACTAATTTTGTTCAAATTAAAATTGGTCAGATCGAACTGAATGTTTACTCTTAAATAAATATAGGAACGTTAATTTGTACTACTGCTATAGCTAGTATACATGACAAAAGTCCAACTACATATTTTAAAAATATTTTTTAAATATTTTAATATTTCGGCGTTGGAATAATTTTAGTGGTTGATAACTTGATATCAATTTTTATATATCATATATATTTTTTATAATTAAAATTTATGCTTAAAAATATTAGAATATTGAAGTTACCGGAATATTTGAAAATGTTTTCCATACTTTTATGGAATTGTATTCATTTAATTAATTGCCCTCGCTCCATTCACTCTCAAAGTTTGGTGATTTTAATGAGTATGTTTTTTGTGGTCCATCACCGAGCCATATCCCATAATAAGGGACCATTTTCTTCAGTTGTTGTCTTCTTATTATTTCATTTATTATTCTACGTGTATATTGAAATTCAATTATTAATTAACTATTGTTTATAAAAATACAGATTTAACATCACATAATAAAATATTATACTATTATAAATAATTTTGATTATTTATCTATTATAAATTTAACTATTTTATTATAAAATATTTGATTATTTTAAAAATTAAATATTTAAATAGAAATATATATATATATATATATATATACACGTACACACAGTAATAATTAAGTGACTTATTTTTAGGTATGCAGAATATTTTTATCATTTCACATTTAGATAAATTCTAATATATTTTTAACACACACTTACATATATATATTCATTTTTATTTGAATGTTGTTTTTATATACATATTAAATATTTTCAATACAAAACAAGAATAATTTATCTCACCAATGCATGGTACATTTCTCACACTTCCCAACCGTTCATGAATTGAACATGCATGATGGAATGAACCTACTTGGCTTTATGCTGAAAATGATATCCTTCTCTACAAATTGATAGAGGCACAAGTTGGCATCATAATTCACAGACATTATTATAAATAATATTAAAATTAGTATTATTTAAGTCTCAGTTTATTCCAATTTGTGATCTCAAGATGTATTTTACATATCATATCATATATATACGAGAAATGAAGTCATGATTTATTATTATATTTTTGTGTAAGTTATAAAATTATGTTATCCATATAAGGATCCATATAATATATAGAATAAATAGATAGATTATTAGATTCACATGTTATTATATGTTAATTAATAAACTTCGTTATGGTTGGTTGCTTAAAATAAATATAAGCTTGCTTTTTAATTTAAAAGGTTAATAAAATCAAAGGCAAAATTCTTAGTTGTTATTATAAGAGTAAATTATGTAGTTTATTTTCTCAATATTTTTCCTCTTTGTTAAATGTGATATTTTATCATACAATAATGTTTTTTTTACATATTTTTTTAATCCCACTTAAAAAAATATATAGTTAAAAAGTTACACTTTACAACAATAATATAATTTATATATATAAGGAAATTGATGAGATCATTTTTATGCAGCTCTTTTAGAGTTGCAACAATTATTCAAAGTCAAGGAGGTGTAGCTCAAATATCATTTGCTAGAATTTCCCTTCCCCATTATTCCGCCTACTATTATTGTCCAAAAAAGAAAAAACAAAAACAAAACAATTATTCAAAATTTAAAGTTTTAGAAAGTTTTAATAACGGTCTAATGATAATGGGTTCATAATAAGCGTATGTATGATATAATAGAGAAAGAACTACAAGAACGAGGATAAAAATGATATTTGAAGAATTTTAAAGGGGAGAAACTATGTTAATTTATTGTTAAAATTTAAAATAGTTGTGATCAAGAAAAAGAGAAGATTTGTTAAAACTATCAATATCATGGCTATATATTAATTTCCAAAATTTTAACCAGTTTTATACTTAGTGTATATAAGTATTTTTTTTAATTTACAAAAATTAATAGTTATTAGATTTACATCAATCTAAAAATTAGTAATACCTTATTAAAAAATGAAGTCTACAACTAATTTGAGTTATTCTAATGGTTAGCTCACTACTCTACTTAAACAAGTGTCGAAAATTTGAATAATAAAATTATATACGGTGGCTGATTTTAGTATGCAAATAGAATTATTAATTTTGCTTTTACAATGCTAAAAATATTTCTCGTCACAAGAGAAAAAAAAAAAGCTAAAAAATTTCTCAAAATAAAGATATATATCATTGTTGAATATACTACATTAATTCTTTCATTTCAATAATGAATACTTCAATTAGAAATTAGTTTTTTTTGGTACACAGAGTAAGAACACTCTTGAATTTTGTTCCTAGTGGACAAATTTAGCGAACTCCTTGAACAATGTTCATAATAATCAACAAGATCTTAAAAAAAAAACTAAATACACCCTAAAAGAAGTGAATTAAGTGCAGTTTTTTTTTTATTTTTAACATGAGCTGGCTTGGAAGTAAATTATCTACTCCAATTATCACAGACTCATCTACTTTATATTTAAGTGAAATATGATAATGCAAGGAGACAGAAGCTCTTATTAATTAGCATTGTCTAAATAAATATTAATTATTTAGATTTTTTCTATATTATATTACTTTATTAGAAAGTTTAAATTTAAAGTAAGAAGTACGTAAATACTTATATTTTAATAAATTTTTTTAAATTCTAAAACCTTTTAATTATAAAAGTTATGATGCCATTATTTTTAAAAATTCAAAATATAAAAATAAATATATAAATAATTATATTTCTAATACTTTTCTTCCGTATCTATCAATATTTTTTCTGGATTGGCTCTTTTAAATAGAAATAATTAATCGTATTGGTAGAGTTATAGTAACTTGTGTGATAAGTTAAGCCAGTTAAGAGTTAAGTTGGTTAGGTTGGTTAAATAACTCGAGTTTGTTATTTAACCTCTTGTTGGATTAGAGTTATTTTTTTTTATTAAATCGTGATCTATATAAACCTTTTAGCCTTTAATTAAAGTATAAGATACAATTTATTTCTTCTCTTTTAGATTTTCAGCATGTGTTCTTGGATCATTGTTCAGTTTCATGTTTCCTAAGCTCCAATCTTCTCATGGTATCCATTAATACTAATCTCTTCGTTTTATGACCTTCACATCTCAAGAATAGTACATTAAATGACAAGATACTTTTTTTGTTGTTGTCTAAGAATCACAAAAAACAAGAGCTAAGGAGGAATAGGACAGTCCATCCTAATTAAAGAAATAAAAATTGGTTAAAAAACAAACCACTTATGTTGCAACAACGTAGCTTCTTTAGCCACGTTGACTAACTTAAAATTATGAAATTTAACATATTAGAAAAATAATAATTTTAGATAAAAATTTATTTTATTTAATTAAATTATTTATTTTTATATTAAATAAAAAATTATTTTAATATTAAATAAATATTTATTTGTGTTATTTAATTTAATTTTATTTAACATGACTATATTAAAATAAAATACGTGTATAGCTAGTAACTAGAAAAAATTATGTTGTCTATATATATATATATAATTGGTTAAAAGCATGTCAACAAATCCTTTCTTTCTATCAACCATATATACAAGATTAAATGATAAGGTGTTGATATCTTGCCATAATTTATTAGGCTGCATGACATTTATCTTGATAACAATGTCAAAGAAAAAAATTTGTTGCAGCAGGTGAAAAAGAAAGACAAAAAAAAAATTGTTAGTATTGCTATGTGAGAACAGAAGAGAATATGACTACATTTATTTCACTATTCATGTAATCTCTGTTTCTTAGTGTTCAGGTCTTATTCATATTTTTTTTCCATTTTGAGGTGTTTGTTTTGTTCATGCTATTGTGCTTGCTTTGTATAAACTACTGGATCATGCCACTCATATTTTAGTACACTTTCTTCTGATGACTAAATTTAAAAAACAAATTAGAGATATAAAAACCTATAAAATCAGTATGTTAAAAAATATATAATGGAATATTCTATTTATTATTTCTCTTACATAAGCTAATTATTAATGATAATATATGATAGCATAAAATATTTCTTTTATATCTAATACAACAATTTGTATTAGTCTACTCTAGCGTATGAGTGTATCCTGTATTAAAAACATGCTAATTATTAATTAATTAATTAATTGTCCTTCATAATTACAATAGTCCAAAATGGTTCCAGAAAGCAAAAGGTGAATTAAACAATTAAGATTAGAGAAGTGTCTAGATTATATTGTCTGATGTTAATTACTCAGAAGATCTTATAATAATAATAAAAAAAAACACAGACAATAACAAAAAATTCGATTGATATAATTGTCAAAATGAGCACACCTTATTAAATTAAATAAGGCATAATCATTATTAAGCACTTAACATATAGATATTGGTATAAGTATAACTATGACTATGATTTTCGACACTTCTTCTCTCTCTTTTCCTTTTCCATTTGAATTGCCTTAAATAATAATTCTTTTACTTTAAATAATCAAAGACACCCAAAAAAAAATATTCAAATGATTTCTGGACCATCCTAGAAATCTCTAGATATTGGATTGTCTATTATTATTATTATTATTATTATTATTATTTATTTTCCATTATTATTGAATAATGTTTTTATTAATTACTTGGAATTCTTCTCTACTACTCTTTTTGGAACTCATTGTCACGGCCTTGGACACACTCCAACGCTACCGTAACCGGCACTTGAACTTACTCAACCTCTTGAGCTAAGATCAAGTCAGCCTAACCCTCAATATTAGCACTAAAGCTAAAAATATAAGGGAACTTTGGTGGAAACCACTTTACTAACACAAGTGATTTGTACAAATGACTCACACACTCAAACTCCAAACTCTCACCCCTATTTATACTAATCCACCTCCTTAACGGACGGCTAGGATTAAATCTAATCAACGGTCCAGATCAAGTGTCCAGAACCTTCATTACAAATATCTAACCTACCACATTTCTCCAAATACTTCTAGATTATTCTACCACACTCTCTATTCTTCTACATATATCTATACTTTTCTAGAATACTCTATGACCTTCTAGAGCCTTCTAGGACATTCTAGGGTCCTCCAGGACCTTCCGGGGTATTCTAGAACATTCCGGAACCATCAAGAACATTCTCAAATACTCCAGAATACTATTTAAACACCGTTTAAAAGTAACCTTCTAAAATTTTTCGTGACATCATGCAGCTCAATATACACGTTGAATAATTTTGAATCTTAAATATTTGTTTTGAATTTTTTTTTTTCTATCCGTTTCATATTGGTTCTGAATTGCTGACTCAGCATTGTTGAATTGTTCTTTATGAAAATGGATGGCACTCTTTGATTGGTTACTACTAATAATAAAAATATTTAGTGATGCAAATGGAACAACTACTTTTATTTCGCCAATATATCTTAGTATTAATAAAATCATCAAGGCCAGGTAAATGTTTTGAAAAAGCTTAAATATTGCAATTCAATCCTTGCATTAATAAAATATTTTCCCATAAACCCTACTTGTCTATTAATTATTTATATATCTAGCCATAATAATCCAGGTCAAAGTATTAGTTTTTTTTTTTTTTAAGAAACGTTTAGGAGACAAAAAAACCAGCTAAAACATCTCAATTTCTTTTTATTTGGTGTTTATTAATTATTGTTGAAATAAATGAATAATTTTAAATATTATAAATATATATTATGGATATTATATATATATAAAATTATGGATATTAAATTAAAATGATGAATTTTGTGTTATTATTCCCTAACATTAATTTTTCTTTATTATCCAAATTCTTAAATATTTTTTTTTTTTGTAAAATTAAAGATTATGAATACTACCCATACACTTCTTTCCAATAACTAGTAATCCTTTTTCTAATTAGAAGAAGATTAGGGCAGATCCTAATTATCTTGACCAAATAGTCAGATCAAATTTGATAATGATATTTTTTATTTTTAGGAATAAGATAATTATGGATTATATTCCGTGAATGTGACCAATAATTGGAGTGATATAATAAAGCTTCTTTTTTTTTTTTTTTTTCCTATTGAAATTGAATGGTGGATAATGGCACAAATATGGGAATCCTTGAAAACATTTGATGACTTGAAAAAGCAACCTTTTTTTCTTTGGTTTGTTAAGTGGGAAACGTGGCACAATTACCAGCATTGTGATTTGTAAGGGTAAGAAAAAAATGCCTCAATAATGGGGTGAACACTTATATAATTATATTGCACACCAAAGGGAATTACTTTAATACAAAAGTGGTTTATTTATTTTTTTATAAACTTAAATTCGAAATTTCTTATAATAAGAGAAGGATAATCTCAACAATTTATGCATGGAGTTTTCATTTCCATTATTTTGATAGCATCTTTTCACATTTTTTCTTTTGATATATTATCAAATGGATTTATTAATTCTACTAGTTCAGTTGTATTATATTCCATCATGCTATATAATACACCAATAATAATTTTTTATTTGGTATGAAATACCTATTTTATATTTCATAATTTTTTTATTATATTATTATAAATAAATTTGATTATTAGTATGATGCATATTTATTTGATTATTTTACTATAATAAATTTAAAAGTAAAGTGATAAATAAGTTTTTGAGAATTTTGACATCAAACTAATTAGCTCTTAAAAAACCAATTAAATCAATGATAGAAAAATGGTGGACATATTATATCATTTTATCAGTTCGTCGTATAAAACTTAACGATGATACTTATGTATATTGTTATCCTTAATTGATGACGTGTCTGTTTATCCAAAGCTTCACACGATTCATTAGGGTTCATGGTAAAGAGAGAATAATTGATGAGGTTTATAAGAAAACATAGTCAATAGTAACAAATGCTTCATGTTTCATTATCTAAATTTGACACCAATTTGAGTTAACATTCAAATTTAAGAAATTATTTTGAGTTTCAATTCTTAAATATACAATCATATTTTTTACTTAACACTATTAACAACAACGACAAAGTCTAGTCTCATAAGATGAGTCAGTTACATAAATCAAACGACGTCATTGAACTCTATCATGAATTATGTCAACAGAAAGACTGTCTATATGTAGATCTCATTTGAACATCTCATGAATGATTTTCTTAAGTCTTTCTTAAGTCTTTCACCTCTTGTTCACCTTCCATCTCATCCACCTTCCTAACCGGATGTTCTGGATCTTTTTCTCACATGCCTCTGATGCAGTGGCCCTTACTCATTTGATCCTGTACTCGAGTCATATAGTGTGTTGCTTCTAGGCAACGACCTAATTTTAGCGCAATAACGTTTTTGATCCATGTCATGAAAATTCGACTAAATTTTATATTGATTGTAGAAGGCTTAATACAACTATCCTCTTTTATCCGGACTTAGAACTGACTATATATCGCATCTCTGACATAGGCGGAGTTTAACCCTAGCAATATATTAAAAACTAAACACTTATTTAATAATAATAATAATAATAATAATAATAATAATAATAATAATAATAAGTTTGTGTGTGATTAATTTAGCGAATGGCCTTGGCCCTTGGTGGTGGTGGGTGCCATAGTACCAATAATAATAATAATATTGGATTTTAAGGCCAATTAAACCAATGGTCTATGTTGTATTGCGATTGATGATGCTGCCATTTGAGCATCATGATATTTGTAAAATGTACCCTAAGCTTTGGAGGAATCTTATCTACTTGCATATGCATTTGTTACACAAAACGCCATTTTGATTCTTGCACAATATTATAATGAGGTATTTTTCATTTTTATTATTTTTAAAGAATATAATTTCAATACAATGTAAATCGATTTTACACATATATTCAATTAAATAGCGCCACATCAACAAAAATAATTTTTTTTTCATCTACCTCATTATTAGTTATCCAAACAAACAATGTGATTGGACGACTATGTAAAACGTTATGCACGGTTAGTGTATCAAAATTTTCTATTTTTAAATTGGTTAATATTTATATATTTAATAAATACATTAATCCTTAATAATACACTAATTAATGTAATGTCACTATGGCCACATCCTCTTTTAAGTGGAGTTTCTTTTTCTCTCCATGGGTTATGGAGCAAATGGCATAATAAAAATAGTTTTTAATATATATTAAACTTTTGTTTCCTCTTAATGATTTCCTTGTTTTGTTGATGGATGATGATGAAGAAGAAGAAAGCATATGATTTAAGCATATCCTGTTTGGTCACATTGATATTTCCACCATTGCATACAATCTTTTTGGTGATTGTCCCCTAAAGTTTCAACATCTCATCCATCAAAAACCCTACCAACTTTGAACTCACCTACCCCACCTATTCTCTTCATACTTCATACTCCTTCTCTCTTCTTTCTTTTCTTTTTCTTTTATCATTTTTTTTTAAGAAAATTATTTTGGGTTATCTTTTATGACTCAAACTTGAGCTTACCAAAAAAAAAAAAAAATACTAATTTCTCTCATTGTGATTGTGAATGTGAAAAGCATGTATGTGCCACATATGCTAAAGGAGTCAACTTCATCTCTTTATTCTTTTGTGTTTGTTCATCAATCATTTTCATTTCAATGGATTATTGGATTTTAAATTTAAAAAATAAAATATATATTTTTTTGGTATACTAAAACAATAATCAACTAACAAATGATCTGTACTATATACAGCCCAGGCCTACCTGGCCCAATAACTTTCAAGTTGCATTCGGCTTCATAGTTTTGTTTTTGACCGTGGGCTTCATAGTTCATATATCGGTAAGAATTTTGAGCCCATGAATAACCTTGATGAGTGGCGTGTTGGACCTGTTAGCAAGCCTACAACATATTGATACTAAGATCTCTAACAGAAACTTCCAAAGCCCAAAAATAAAAAAGTTGACACAAACTGGGCTTTCAACTGAGAGCAGGGCAGGACAAAAAAAAATTCTGTTCAACAGAAAAGAAAAGAAAAGAAAAGAATCATCAAAGCTAATTGGGAGTGGAATCGGATGCAGGTTTAAGGGTAATACTATGGTGAAGAGTGATATGGGAATGAAGAGTGAAGATTGCTTTTTTTTAGTAAGAATAAAAAATAAAGAAAAAATCATCATGTACAATGTACATGTTTGAATTTCTAAATTTAGTAAAAATTTTCACTCTTCACCCAATTTTACTCTTCACTAAAGAAACACCCAAAGTTTTTTTTTTTTTGGTCTGGGAAACACCCAAAGTTTAAATGTATGAGTTGGGTGTGGGTTGGTTTCACGTTTTTTGTTTGGGTTGGGCTTGTCCGGCCCAAACATTGTCAAAAAAAGGATAAAATGCAATAAGAAACCTTCCGTTTTTGTGAGATGCAACTTAGAGAAAACAACCAAACAGGTAATGCATAGGTTTTAGACAGAGTGCAAAGCAAACATCTGCATTTCAATTTTATGATTGGTAATTTTATGATTGGTTTAGGTTTGACTGCCCTTTTTAGTTTTAATTCGTTCTTTTTCATTCCAACCTTTTTTTACTCCTTTTCCTCTTATCTAGTTTGATGACTTCTAATCTATATTTCAATAATAATAATAAAGGTGAAGCCTAACCAATAATGCAACACATCAAAATAGTACCATACCCAACATTATGCATGTGCCACTAATAATAATTATTAAATCTCTTATATCTCTATATCCTTTTAATAATATGTTAAAAAATATATAAAACATAAACAAGTAAAAGTAAATAAAGGTATTTGACGTTAAATTATATATATAAATTAACGATATATATAAATATATATATATATATATATATATATATATATATATGAAAGCAAGTCAGATACGTCTTGGAGTATCAAATTCCAGGTTTACATAAATTCTGGAGTTTGGTGCTCCAGAATATACCTGACTTATTTCATATATATGTATACATGGAAAACGCCAATTATTTTTCTTGTATCCAAAAATTATAACCTGACACAATTTTACATAATTGTAATCTATTTTGGCAAAGACAAATCCATTCACATTTACCATTATTGCAACACGACTGTACCTAACCTACTCTTAACCAACATTTAGATAATATAAGATGTCTACAATATATAAATATTTTCTATTAGTCTGATTAGCACACGATTAATTTATTCACCCTAAAACAGTTCGAGAATAAAAGATTTTTTCATAAGTTATTGGAAAGTCATGACGATTGTTGAGTTACTTTTATCTTTTCAATACAAACAATTTGCTTCGGCAATAAACTCCTTGTTTTCAATAACAATAAATATGTTTAATGTTTCGCTTTTTTTTTTTTTTTTTGGTATTAGTAGGGGCCGGAGTCCAAAGAGAGACAAAAGGGAGATTACACAGATATGAGTCGGGGTAAGCTGACCCCTCTACTATCCTCATGGAGGATTCTTAGAGTTTCCTCGGGGGGGGGGGGTCCCAGAACAAAAAACCAATTTTAGTTTTTATGCTTAATCTAGCTAAGCTATCAGCCACCCTATTTCCTTCTCTATAAACTTGAACAAAAAATATTCTCCAATCATTGTTTTTCAGCTCAAAAATTCTTCTGATTAGAGAGTTTGGGTGGTTAGCCAAATTCTTGCTGCTATTCATCAATTTCACCACTGCTGTTGAATCACATTCCACCATCATCTTCCTCATCTCCATCCTCCAAGCAAGAGATAATCCTTCAAGCACTCCCCAAAGTTCCGCTGTATAAGCATTACAAATCCCCAAATTGCGAGAGAACCCAGCAATCCATCTTCCTCGATCATCTCTTATCACACCACCGCATCCAGCTCTTCCTGGGTTGCTCATCGACGATCCGTCAGTATTTAGCTTCTTCCAATTCTCAGGAGGTGGTTGCCATTGTACTCCAATTTGCAATCTGTCTCTGCTTCTTCCAATCAGGTTAGCATTCCTCATAGCTCTGTTTATATCTTGAACATGTTTTGAGATTTCTACTTGTGGGTTGTGTGGTCTCTGATAGTTATGCTCATGCTGCTCTTTATTCCTCCAAAACCAGAGTTTCCAACAACTAGTGATGAATATATCTTTCCACTCTTTGATGTTTTCTTTCCCCAGTTGCTGAGTTAGGTTAGCTACCACTCAATTTTCCCAATTTAGATGAAAGAAGGAATGAATGACAGTAGGGTTTAGGAAATTGATCCACACGGTTGAGGTCTTTTGACAATTTCTAAACGCATGGATTAGGTTCTCCTCAGTACCCTGGCAGTAGTTGCAGTCACCATTACTCCCAAAGATCCTAGCTTTCCTCTGGTTGGTTATAATTCTCCTATGTAGCAAAGTCCACATGAAGATATTCACTTTTTGGGGCCCTTTCCAGGACCATATTTGACATCAGATCGAATTTGTAGGCTTAGACCAATTGCAGATAGTCTTATAAGTGGCTCCAACGGAATGATCACCATCATCAGATATGTCCCACTAAGTCTATCATCCTCATGAGTGTGATTTGGGGGGCTATTGCAGCTATTTTTTGGACCACAGGGTAGGGAAGATTTTGTTTTAGCAGCTCAAAGTTTCAATCTCCCTCATCATTAGCCCATTCCCATACTAGGCTATCCCTGTCAAATTCTTGACATAGGGCAAGGTGTTGTAGTTGACCTTCATCAGTCACCCATTTGTCCATCCAAAATTTAGTGGAGAGGCCATTGTTGATACAAAATCTAGTGTTGTTTTCGAAAAGAGGTCTGAGCTTTAGGATTTCTTTTCACAATGCAGAATCTGAGTTCTTCGGAGAAGTTGAGTTATTCAAAGTCCTTCCCTGGCAGTATTTGTGCAACAGAACCTTGGTCCATAGCTGGTTAGGTTCCTGATGAATTTGCCAAAGAATTTTGGTTAAAAAAAGCATCATTCATAGAATTGAGTCTTCTAAATCCAATACCATCCTCATGCTTAGGGAGGCATAGGGTATTCCATCCTATAAGATGCATTTTTTTATGGTTGGGTTCATCACCCCAAATGAATTGTCTCTGCAACTTTTCTATTTGTGTGCATATCCCTTTAAGGATTCTCTCATGCTGCATTTGGTAGTTGAGAATAGGGCTAATAGAAGTTTGAGCAAGGGTAATTCTGCCCGCCAAAGACAAACATCTACTTTTCCAGCCTTTCAGCTTGCTTTGCACTCTGTCTATGACATTTTTAAGACAACACTAGAATAACTCAACTTCTCCGAAGAACTCCGATTCTGCGTTGTGGAAAGAAATCCTAAAGCTCAGACCTCTTTTCGAAGACAACACTAGATTTTGTATCAACAATGGCCTCTCCACTAAATTTTGGATGGACAAATGGGTGACAGATGAAGGTCAACTACAACACCTTGCCCTATGTCAAGAATTTGACAGGGATAGCCTAGTATGGGAATGGACTAATGATGAGGGAGATTGGAACTTTGAGCTGCTAAAACAAAATCTTCCCTATCCTGTGGTCCAAAAAATAGCTGCAATAGCCCCCCCAAATCACACTCATGAGGATGACAGACTTAGTTGGGACATATCTGATGATGATGATTATTCCGTTGGAGCCACTTATAAGACTATCTGCAATTGGTCTAAGCCTACCAATTTGATCTGGTGTCAAATATGGTCCTGGAAAGGGCCCCAAAAAGTGAAGATCTTCATGTGGACTTTGCTACATAGAAGAATTATAACCAACCAGAAGAAAGCTAGGATCTTTGGGAGTAATGGTGACTGCAACTACTGCCAGGGTACTGAGGAAAACCTAATCAATGCGTTTAGAGATTGTCAAAAGGCCTCAACCGTGTGGATCAATTTCCTAAACCCTACTGCCATTCATTCCTTCTTTCATCTAAACTGGTAAAATTGGGTGGTAGCTAACTTAACTCAGCAACTGAGGAAGGAAAACATCAAAGAGTGGAAAGATATATTCATAACTAGTTATTGGAAACTCTGGTTTTGGAGGAATAAAGAGCAGCATGAGCATAACTATCAGAGACCACACAACCCACAAGTAGAAATCTCAAAGCATGTTCAAGATATAAACAGAGCTATGAGGAATGCTAACCTGATTGGAAGAAGCAGAGACAGATTACAAATTGGAGTACAATGGCAACCACCTCCTGAGAATTGGACGAAGCTAAATACTGACGGATCGTCGATGAGCAACCCGGGAAGAGCTGGATGCGGTGGTGTGATAAGAGATGAACGAGGAAGATGGATTGCTGGGTTCTCTCGCAATTTGGGGATTTGTAATGCTTATACAGCGGAACTTTGGAGAGTGCTTGAAGGATTATCTCTTGCTTGGAGGATGGGGATGAGGAAGATGATGGTGGAATATGATTCAGAAGCAGTGGTGAAATTGATGAATAGCAGCAAGAATTTGGCTAACCACCCAAACTCTCTAATCAGAAGAATTTTTTAGCTGAAAAACAATGATTAGAGAATATTTTTTGTTCAAGTTTATAGAGAAGGAAATAGGGTGGTTGATAACTTAGCTAGATTAAGTATAAAAACTAAAATTGGTTTTTTGTTCTGGGACTCTCCCCCCAGGAAACTCTAAGAATTCTCCATGAGGATAGTAGAGGGGTCAGCTTACCCCGACTCATATCTGTGTAATCTCCCTTTTGTCTCTCTTTGAGCTCCGGTCCCTACTAATACCAAAAAAAAAAAGCGAAACATTAAACATGTTTATTGTTCTTGAAAACAAGGAGTTTATTGCCGAAGCAAATTGTTTGTAATTAAAAGATAAAAGTAACTCAACAATCGTCATGACTTTCCAATAATTTATGAAAAAATCTTTTATTCTTGAACAGTTTTAGGGTGAATAAATTAATCGTGTGCTAATCATACCAGTAGAAAATATTTATATATTGTAGACATGTTATATTATCTAAATATTGGTTAAGAGTAGGTTAGGTACAGTCCTCTTGCAATAATGATAAATGTGAATGAATTTGTCTTTGCCAAAATAGATTACAATTATGTTTTAACGTCAAATATCTTTATTTACTTTTACTTGTTTATGTTTTATATATTTTTTAACATATTATTAAAAGGATATCAATGTAGTAGAGATATAAGAGATTTAATAATTATTGTTAGTGGCATGCATAATGTTGGGTATGGTACTATTTTGATGTGTTGCATTATTGGTTAGTGTAACACCCATTCTTTGAATTAAAAATTTATTACATAAGCTGATAATTTGACTGTACTTTTGTACAAATATAATCAAATATTACAAACATATGGCTGTCGCCCATACAATATACTGAGCAAAAATAGAAAATAATCTACAGATTATTTATATATAATCCTGTAGAGTCATCACAGACAAATAAAACTATCTTGCCTTCCACTGATCCTTACTGAGATGAATCTAAAACCATATACAAATACATAGATATAGTGAGAATTTAAAATTCTCAGAAAATCTTATTTGGTGGTTTCAGCCGCTCTTCACGGAAAATATCATGACTATCACAATTATATAAAATAATGATGTATGCAATGCAAATGTCTTAATTAATTTATCTTTTCATTTTTATTTATTTGCTTGTCTCACTCATCATAGGCCTTTTAGGGAATTCCCAACTTTTGGTGGATCTCATAACATCATGAAAACAAAGCAGAAATTACGACATACCAATTAAGACATCTTGTCTTCTTATCAATTGGTAGTCAAGTCTTAAACAATTTATTTTCTTATCCGCTTGCTAAGTAGGGATGTTAGGCATACTAGCCTCCCCACACTCACCTCAGCTTACGAATTTTAAGCATCACATGAAAAATATTAACAATCACAAATATGTGATAATAGCAACAATAACAATAACATCAATAGTAATAGTAATAATAATAATAACAGTAATTATTATAAGAATTATAATCATATTTATAATAATAGGAATAATAATAATATATAATAATATATTTATAATATCTATAATAATAATATAATAATAACAGAATTAATAATAATAATATTAGTAATACT